>JAHDVE020003563.1:0-213601 GCA_022606495.2 Halesus radiatus
TATTCTATGATGCAAGATGCAACGCATTTAGACGATGCGCTAATTGCACCTCTCTTTGTAAGTTGCAACTGCGATCTACAATGCCTGAACCCACAGAGCAAATAATACATAGAGATGTCTTAACACGCAAGAATCCAAAATAAGAGGGAAGAGCTAGGCGTGCCGCTAATTTAAGTAAAAACATCAAATTATTACAAAATTTCGGATTGTTTACAAAAACAGAATATTTTGTTAGGGTATTTAGTTTAACCTTTTTATAAATGTTTTAGAATTTGCTGAAAGCAGACAAAATTACGCGAAACATACGAGGACGACATTGAACTAGGCTGGTGTCAAAATGGGTGTCACGAGACCTTTGCTTCCAGCCATCGAAAAATGCAAGTTAGTGCAAGAAAATTAGGGCAAGTCTATTAATTCGGAGGTCGGTACCTGAACACAACAACGAGAAAATTTCTATCCTTCGAATATATTTCATAATTAATTATTTTAAAAAAATGTTTGATTTATCATAACCCTTCTGGCGTCCAGCTTTGTATTGTGGGCCTCCCTCAAATAATGTCTTCGAATTTGACAATTCTTGTCTTGTCTAGTTCTTTTTAAGTCATCAGCCCATCTCGTCTAATCTTATATACTACAATTTCGAATCGGTTTATGATGTAACATGTGAACATCAAGCAGTTGTACAAACAGCCCAAAAATCAATACGCAAACATTGCGCTACGACTCTGCACCGGTGTATATTCCCATATTTCAGAGCACTTTAGAAATCTTAACAGGCTAAATCACTGAAATATCCTGAAAGAATTCAGTGCGAGCTTTGCTGGGTGGTATTTAGAGCAATTAACGAAATGACTCCACTTTACTTGCATGTCTGAAAATACTTATTCTGGAATTAGATCAGCAACGTAGTCACTTATCGGAAGATCATACGAAGCAAGATACAGTCCACAAACTAAGTTCCGAAAATTCGACCAAATAGAACCCAATTGGACGATTTTAACGGTCAGCACCCAAAAATATGCACTTTGCAAGTTGCTAACTCGGGCATTGCCACGAATGATTTATCTGTTAATTCTATACGGGGAATTAGTAAAATGAATGAGGTTTCAAATTCCGATTATCATCCAACTGCAATCTTCCAAATTCTAAATGAAAGATGTACTGGAATTTTTGGTAAAACGTTCAAAATTGCTTTCACTGGTTTTCTCAAACTGCACCTATTTTCAGACATTTTGGGATGTATTTCATAGAATTTAAGGAATACAGTTTTAGAAGTACCAGTAATTTATAGAAAATTCATTTGTGATATTGCTTGAGTTAGCAACCTGCAAAGTCATGTTTAGTCCCATTTTTGAGTACTGGTCCTCAAACCAAATTAGAAGTGTTTTGTTTTCGTTTTGAAGAGTTTTATTCACAATATACATTTGTTACTTAATTTTATTTATTTGCTACCGGTTTCGACACATCTGTGTCATTCACTAGCGTTCTTAAAAGCAACTTAAATTATACAAGTACAGAAATAATTGTTTTATTGAAAAAAGTACATCTATAGTGGAAAAAATAACAGCCAATCTAGTAACAACAAATTATTTCTGTACCTGTATAATTTAAGTAAATAAAAAATGTACATTGTGAATAATTCTTCAAAACAAAATGTCTAGAAATTGTTATATAGTTAATACCTTAAAAAATGCAAAAAATTGTTACACAGTTAATGCCCAAGAAATACAAAAAATTGTTACACAGTTAATGTCCAAGATATAGAAAAAATTGTTACACAGTTAATACCCAAGAAATACAATAAATTGTTACACAATTAATGCCCAAGGTATACAAAAAATTATTACATAGTTAATGCCCAAGGTATACAACAAAATTTGACGTTTTTTAATGTTATTTGACTAAATCTAACCAAATTTGACGATATTTTAAGTAATTTCTCAAAATTTTACAAATTTGACAACATGTCCAAATTTCGGCTAATGTTTTTGGATAGATTTAAGACTCTTAAACGTAGATTAAGCTCCCGCATGAACTGACAATATTAAAAAAATTAACGTTCTCTTGTGATTTTTTTCGTCAACAAAATGGGCTCGTCGAAGTGTAATAGATAAGGGGATTATCTAGCAAATTTTACATCGATGGTTGAAAGGGTATCATCGCATGGGAGTGGGCGCAGCAGAAACTGCATTAGCTTCAGCTGGATAGTATGGCACTTATCGTAATAGCGTAATTGATGAGTATTTGCGTAATTATTCAGGAGTGGCCAAACGCTGCTCTCATTCAGGATATAACACTTTGCACAAAACGTATTATTATATTACCTTTTACGAATAACTTATTAAAAGAGTATGTCATCGCAGGTAAATGAGATCATAAAGGTTTTTAAATAAAAAAGGCATAAAAGCATGACGAGCTTTAATCGTTCCTATGGAAATATGAAGGTAGAATAAATCAAACGATAATTTTATAATCAGAAATGAAATGTCAGACCTAAAAGTTAACCAAAAGGACATGGTGAACGTATTTTTTTAATTTTATTTTCATCGTAATTAATTACCACGCATATTGTACAGTGTCTTAGCGATGTTGCGAGCATTCTGGGCACCTGCATGGGGCCTGGTTAGAACGTAAATCGCAAAAGCATGAAATACGCAAAAATAGCGACACGTGTAATTTACGGATATTGCGTACTCATATTGTGAACTCACGTTGTGAAGATTGTGAAGATGCTGAACTCATATTATGAAAATTTACATTTGGGACGAATTCGTCCTATTGAACTGTCTAATTTAGTAACTGTTTAACTACTTTTGAATAAAGAAATTTGCAACATTTCTCTATAAAATTATTTAACATAATAAAAGGAATAAAAGCCATTAAAATTTATAACGCTTCAAAAAAGTACTAAGACATGGACTATGAATAATATAGGAAGGAAGAATATAGATACAATATTTACAATGTTTCCTTCTAGATGTAAGAGTTTTTGTTCCTTTATTGCATTATAATTTTACTCTCGTAACATGTTTTATATTGCTTGCCTGTTAGCTATTATACTTATATGAAATATTTACATTTAAATTCACTTAACATACTTACAAAATCACGTACAACGTGACCTTAGAACGGGGTACCCCAAAAATTCACTTTATTTATGAATTTTCTAAAAAATTACCTTTGATGAAATAAATAAATAAATCAGCTGACGCTATCCATTCCTTGACATGATTCATGTAGTATTTGCAAAGATGTAAAAATGTTACAATAATTATTTCTACTAAATAAAAACAAAAATACATACAGAAAAAAACTTAATTTTTCACATTTGTTGTTCAGGGATGAGTTCTAGTTAACAGTTCCAGTAAGTCTTTGCCCGGGTGTACGAGAGTTTGAGACAACGTCACTGTATAGTATAGTTCTAGTTAACAGTTTCAATAAGTCTTTGCCCGGGTGTACGGGAGTTTGAGACAACGTCACTGTATATTATAGTTCTAGTTATCAGTTTCAATAAGTCTTTGCCCGGGTGTACGGGAGATTGAGACAACGTCACTGTATATTATAGTTCTAGTTAACAGTTCCAATAAGTCTTTGCCCGGGTGTACGGGAGTTTGAGACAACGTCACTGTATATTATAGTTCTAGTTATCAGTTTCAATAAGTCTTTGCCCGGGTGTACGGGAGTTTGAGACAACGTCACTGTATATTAACAAATGTTATTTTGATGAAGTGTGGAATAAAACAAAAAATTTATTATTTATTTAAAGTAAAACACGAAAATAACATAATCACTTTTACGGAATGATGGATAGGGCAAGATAAAAAAATTTATGAGGTGCGGTATTTAATATTCCGGTTTTAAAGTCATTATTTTGTCAACAGGGTCAGAAAAAAACAGCAAACAAAGCAGACATAAATTTATTAGTTGGCATTATTACCAACATAAAATATGGAGTAAAAATATTTATTTCGCAGCTGAGAAGTAATGTCGGGTTATAACTTAACTCACCAAAGAAATATTTGAATTGCCTTCATTCACGTTGAAAAATCACGAATGAAAAGCGAAACACGTCATTGCCAAAATCATGGGATCATTATCCAGCTAAGTGAACGACCGTCACGAAAAATCTAAAATCTTTATGACAAAGGTAATAAAATTAGTTTTTTTTTCGAAACCCTTTTGCTAGTTTCGCATTCCGCACGCAACCAGATTAACAGGGCTGCCTGACATACCCCCTTTATCGTTAGATATTTTTTTTAAACAAAACTCGAGGCAGTTAAGTCATTGTGTAGGGGTAGGTGAGGGGGTGTAAAGAATGAGAAGCTTCGAAAATAAGGTAGATAAGTAATTCCGGGCCTTACGTTCTTCGGAGAATTCCACGAATAACTTAATTTGACTAATCCGGGAACGATGTGGTTTTACTCGAGTGCTACACGCGTTTTATGGCTGGAGATACTGATTGCCTGCCCTGGCCCTGCGGGATTTATGGCTGCCTGCCATTTCCTGGTCACTTCAATTTATGGCGTGTCGAAACACCGTGCAATGTCCATCATCAGGGCTATCTAAAAATAAAGAGGGTAAAAGACCAGAAGATAATGGTTGAGAAATTACACACTGATTTATTATTTTTTTATGGTAACTCCACACAGGAGACCCTGAAGGAAATAACATCCCTCAAGGCCTATATTATCTTTGGGGATGCTGTGTGGAGGGTCTTTTAGAGGATAGGGAGGAGTGAACTTGGGTCTTGAAGAGACCCGTGTTGTAGGATGGAGGAAACACAGAGGCCGGCAGATCATTCCACAGCCGAGCTGTTGAACACGATTGAATAAAAGCAAACGTTTTATGGAAACGGGGAATTTGATCAGGTACTACTGATGCACATAAATAATAAAATAAAAATACTTTTGTATAGATCAGTTATGTAACATTACACCTCAAGTGCGCTTTCCTAAATATAGCTTAAACTAATAACAATACTAAATTAGGTTAACTGGGGTCATGGTGGCTAGTTTGAGTCTCGTGTTGGTCCCGAAAGATGCGGGCTGCATATCGACGTAGTATCGACACATCGATGGGGTTTCAATTACAATTCCTCTTAGTTTTCGAAAGATCTAAATTACGGGACTTGGCTTTCGCATTTCTCTTCGAGAAAACAACAGTTGGTGTAGGAAATTTCTTTTGAATGTGAGGTATTTTTGATTTCGTGGTGAAAAAAATTACGTTTAAAATGTGACAAAACAGAACACAATTTTGATCTGAAAGAAACGAAAAACAATCTAATTCATTTACGATTATTCTGAGGATGATTTCAATGTTGGGCGTAGGACTCTCCTTTGGTTTCACCGGGTTTTTTTTTTATCCACAACATATTCCTTATTTTAGATCCAGCACTCTTCGCGTTCTTCCGGTGTTCTCAATATGAGCCATGTTCCCAACGCAGCACTACTAGAATTGGTCCATCTGTCTGTTTCTTTTTATTGGGCCGATATGATTTCGAAGTGGTAATTTTCCGGGTCAGACAAATATCGTAGCACGAGTTGACAACCTCGGGTGGGACTGTCAGTGACCCCTGACCTGACCCAGAGAAGCGGTTTATTCTTCACACTAATTATGGCCGACACCAAAGTTCAAGTACAGGCGGGCCTGCGTAGGCGGTGGATCGCTGGCTGGGGCGAATCAAGGAACCGTTCATTCTCTCTTATTCGGCCCTCCTTTCACTCTTCTCTCAATCGCCTTTCATCCAGCGCAGTTCAAGCGTTACCGTATCGTTAATTTTATTATTCCCATACCGTGGTGAACAGGGTACAGAGAGATGGTCAGAGATGATACTATAATAGTGTTCTGAGATCATCGACGAATGGTGACGCCCGTTCCACTCCGGGCAGATGCGGAAATTCAGGAATGCAGTGTACCATTATTGTAACCATATACCATAACATTGTTCTGCTTGACAATCGCACAAGAATTTTGTACCCGTTTTTCTTTCGTTAAAACCACGAATCAGTTGTAGGTCATTTAAGATGGAATACTTCATGTAAATTGGAACGCAAATTCCCAAGAGCCAGGATGCTGCAAAGTTGCAGAACAACCTCGCAGACCAATAAAACAATGGAATCCACACAAAAAACATTTTATTTTAAATTCATACCCTGTAGCATTCCAAAAAAACTTCAAGACTAATTATATTTAGTATAAATAACACGTACAATCCTCAATGTCTATACACCACGTGGCTTAAAAAGTTCGCGCCAACGCAAATAATTCTTCCCAATCGAGGCTCATCTTTTCTTTTATTAATATATAATAAAATTTGTATAATAACAAAGCAAGAAATAGCCTTTAATTAACTTAGAGGTACTTAACCATTCGACAAAACAAAAAATGTATTTTCGCATATTTATAGATGTCGCGGGTTGTGAGAAGGGTAGAGATTTGTGAAAAAAAAAAAAAAAACGAAGACGATCCAAATTTGATCCAGAGTAAACGACGCGTTGTAAAATAAACGAGAAGACTGATATTAATGTAATAAATAACATTAATTACAAATGTCGCTTGCTGTGAAAAGGTTCAATTTAGGGGGGAATAATTTATCAAGAATAGAAACTTTAAATGCGAATGGAAGATTTGAATCAGCACAACAGTATAAACAAAAAACGAATTATAAAAGGCGAAAAGGGTTACGATTTAAAACGTTATTCTCAGATAGATTTTTTAACATTATAAAAGACAGGCGGTGTTTACCTCGCTTATAAGGATCGATGATTTTTAAAACCATTTCAATGACAAGGCGGTATGGGAAGTGCGCCGTCGCCCACAGGTGACCCAGATATTTCGAAAAAATCACGCCGAAAAATCTGCCAATCGGAATTGATGCCAATTGAGCTTCCAGTCATCACAATAATAATTATTCGATGTTTTTTTTAAGTGAATCAAGTACCTAACCACCAAATTCGGGTGATCTAGTTATCAGGTACGAGAACTTGATAATGGTAGGTTTATAACGTGGCAACAATAAAATTGTTACAAGTGATATCATTAGAGCGATTGTTATTAGAGCAAATTTCTATGGGAAACCAATGTTCACTGCATTCTAGCTTCGTATCTGTAGTTAAGTGGTAATTAGACGATACCCATTTTCATCCAGATTGGACGTGAGTTGTCTCTTTCTATGGAAAAATGATGAAAATTAGAACGAGTTCCATTTTTTCGTCCAGTTTAAGATGGCGGACATTATGTCGTGATCAGCTGCTGCCTTCATCTGTCATTGTTTTCGTAAGCATGTTATGTGGAAATTTCGCGCGTTTATTTACTTTTATATTTAATATACCGATAAGACGACAATGTGTGTTTATTACTATTCAGTATTGTGGATTTAGAGTATATTTTTGATAATTTTTTTAACAAATTGCTTTGTATAAATAATACGCGAACACATTGTCGAGTTCAGCGCGCTTTCTTTGACCGCTGTCATTCTTTTACGTAACTTTAATGTTACCAATTTTGTCGAGATGCTGCGTGTTTATTTACGAATATAATTTAAAACATTGTCAAAATGATTAAATGTAGATTAGACTGTATTTAAATTGATTGTGAACGCGTGTTTCTGTTTGGAATTGTGAATTTCGCGCATATTTTTGAAAAAAAAATAGACATTTTGTGAAGATGCTTCCATTTTTTGACGATTAAGTGCCGTCCCAAAATATTCTTTCTTCTTCTTCTGTGCAAATCTGTATGAAATTGTAGGTATGAAAACAATGATCGTGTAAAGCAAAGATTTTTTTTATGGCTTCCGAAGTGGCTCCCGTGTGGAGATCGGTATGAAAAAAATGATCGTCTAAGAACGCCTTTAGGATGCATTAGAATATGCTTTCATAGAAGCGAACACTTTGTGGCGTCGCATTTTAAATTAAATACAATAACCATGTTTCAACACCACTATTCAATCATGATTTAGACGTCAACCAGGTGTCGCATTTGTACCTATATTAAATGTAAACCACAGATCTGTCTTCGCCTCTTTTACAATAAAATATGCATTTCAAACGACCTCTAGAGGAAAAACTATTTCTGTAACTTTGTGAACTAAAATAAAATCACTAAAAGCATTTGATTAAGATAATAAAATGACTTTGAGGCTTATTATTTGTAGTCGAGAGACACGACAGATGCTTGCTCAAAATTCGTACGCGTTTGGAATTTATAACATGATGATAAAAGGTTGATTTTTTTACAATGATTTCTTGTGTTCAACAGCTCGGCTGTGAAACTATTTATTCTTGAAGATTCAGTATCACTCTTCGCTCCCCTCGAAAAGAACAGCATCTTCAAAGATGACATAGATACAAGTCCATTCTCCACTGGAGTACGTCAATGTGTTTGACAGATTGTCTATGGTTAGTGATAAAATAGAGCATTGGGAGAAAAAAACATTTGTACAGCGCCCTTGAGGTGATTTTTCACAAAAGCGGTGCTATACAAATCATCCAAATATTATGATTATCTCTGGTCACCGTTAAGACGGCCGTCTTGTTACGCCCTCCACATCACGGCCGCTAGATAACAGCACCGCTTTCTTGTGAAGCCGTAGCTTTAGCAGCCAGTACTGTCACACCCACACCATAATCAAATTAGAATCGTTTAGGAAATTAAATCGTTTTTTTAAGTCTTAAAGAAAAATAAAAAATTGAACATTTTTAGTGCGACTATCAGAACCACAAAAGTAAACTTTAATATTCCACGCATTTTTAGCAGTATCAATTTGTGAAAATACCCCATTATACCACGATGTGTATTTTGACATAGAACAGCAAAAAAAATACATTTTGCCAAAAGTCAATACATTATATTGAATAATGAAACGCAAAAGCCTACCCTCAAATTGGAAAGGGCAAACACGAACGCTTTCCGCTAAGTAATCTCGAGTACAATAATAATATAATTATATCTGCGAAAATCGTGCAGTTTCCACTTGTAATGTTAACAATAAGAACAACGAAGTTACAGACATTATCAGAATAAAATAAACGTATAATGTTTGCGATAAATCGCCCGGTGACATGCGAGACTCGAGAGGCACGGTAGGGAAACATTCGATGGAATTGTTACAGTAAAAGTGTGTAACTGTGTAATGTATGAGTGTAATGGCATTGATATGTTTTATTTTAATTTCATTTGGACTTATCAATATTGCCCAATTACAGCGGTAAGTCGTTAAATGACACGTTTCAACCTTCCTAATCGGCCACAGATAAGAACTGGACACACGCAATTACAATCTGTTAATATATTGTTTATGTTAACAGTGGGTAATATAAATATTGGTATAATATTAATAATCTAACTATACCCATTTTAAAGTCACACGAGTAAAATAGTTATTGCCGCGATAGGGATTCGAATGCAAGGATCTTCGGGCCCGCCGTGGTTCTCCAATTACACATAGTTTTAAATAAATATTTACCTTAAGGCGATGCAATGGGAAGTAATGTAAAATCGTGTATTTTCGGTTTGAGAATTTGTTGGTATAGAAATATCATAGATAATTGAATTAAATACTGCAAGTAGATCACACCCTGGCCTTTCATTTAACCGTCCATTTTTTTGGTATGTGTTTTTATAAGCTTAGAAAAAAATAAAGTATGAGGCATTAAAAAAATGTTTAAAGCGCAAAATCTCCTACTTATGAACTCTTTTTCCCATATTTTCGTATTGTTCGTTGTGATAAATTAAGTTTTTTAGAATATGACCGTAAAACATTTTAATAATTATGTCATTTTGGTGATGTTTTTTTTGCCGAAATCGAAACATGCGGCCGATGTACAGCGGGATTTTCAACCTTGTCGCCACCTGCATAAGGAGCGCGTGATTTCGTTAAAATTTTAGCCGGTGGATGGCCTTAATGTATTGGAAGCAATCGTACAACCGCAGTTACAAGGGAGAGGGGTGTAGGAGAGGGATAATGCATTAAATCAAAATAATTATAATATTATTACGCAATACGATCAACATAACGTTTTTAAAGAGGAAAATATTTATAATTTCTTCAAACGATTGGTAACTTTGTGGCGTCATTATTAATTAAATAATTAAAAATGCACTTTGATAAAAATAAATAAATATCTCTACCACTTTAATAAAAATAAATAAATATCTCTACATGTTTCGATAGCAATGCTATCATCCTCAGTATTCATATATTCCCTGAGGATGATAGAATTGCTATCGAAACATGTAGAGATATTTATTTATTTTTATAAAAGTGGTTTAAACAAAGTACATTTGTAATTATTTAAGAAAAATATTTACTATACAATTTTTTTTTAATTCACAAAAGTTTTGTATTATTCAAAATCAAAACAGAAATACGACATTTTTCTGACCGTCCTACGAATGTTTTACAAAATATTTTAAAATGTTGAATATCATCAAAAAACACTTCGATTAAAATGCCAAGAAAAAATTTCACAAAAAATGTGTAGTTTCATTTTTTCATAAACACAATTTTTTTTAATGCGGATTAGAAAACCTTGGTGAGTTTATGAAGAAAAAAAACGTTGCGAGAAAGAATTACAGGTTTTTTTCTCACTTTTTATTTATTATTTAAATATTTTGTAATGAATTTTTTTAGATGTGAATAGACCGGTTCGTTTCATATACCATCCCCCCCTATTATCTATATCTAAGGATTACGTAAATAATTTACCCTGTGAATAAACACCTCAGGTTCTCAATGAACTATCTACGATATCAACAGAATAAATCTGATTATTTTGTATGCTGATGCCACACAGTAATAAACAATATAGTTCTAAGGTGCTAAGAAAATAACATATATTAACATGCCATGGTTTAAAATGAATGCAAAACTCTTACAATCTATGCTTTTAAAATCAACATAACGTCAAGCAGACAAAGCAGCACGCAAACCATTGCGATTAGATTTAAAATTTAAATTCTTTAATTTAATTTCCAAGGCTTCGTCCAACAACTGGCCAGCTTTCGTTTCATCCGATTTATAGCACTATCGAAATGAAAAGTATGACGTCAGCAACATCCATTACTTTAGGGTTTTTTAATGGGCACGACCATCCAACATTCTGGTAGATTTATAACACTCCTCGCGGCGTATCTGATTGGAACGTTCGCTGAATTGAAGCCGATATTGTTGGAGCTGACTATACTAATATCACGCTAACTAGCCGTATAGCCGTATAAATTCCGCAGACGGACTATTTTTACAAAAAATAGTACGTCTGCGATAGATTGATTGAAATTACTTGAACGTATTCAATTAAGAGTGCCCATCGGATAAACCAGACAAAACCACACAAAAATCCTCCCTATGCGACACTAACTCAAACAAAATACGTATATTCACCGCACTTCACACAATTTTAACACTTCATACGGTGAGTTCGGCTTATTTAACTCAGCCCCTCACAACTTCAAACCTAAAATCAATAAATAACATTCACAGAATACATACCTCTACACGGACTAGATCCATTCCCTTCCCCTCCCTCCCACCATCCCATCATAATAGGCTAAACTTTTTTTTGTAATTGAATAATTATGACACTTGAGTGAAAAACTATTATTGGTTTAGTTTATATATATATATTAACAACACTTTATAAATAATGTAAACTGTTGGTTTTCCAAATAAAATAAAAGTAAATACATGACGTAATAGCGGCACGAAGATAAGTCAGACCATACAATTGATTTTTTTTATTTTTTATTTATATATGATCAAGTCCGCAGTATCAACAGTAAAAAAAATGATGTACTCATATTGTTTGACAAACATCTCAGTTGGAGTGGACGAGTCTATGAAGTGAGTCGCGAGGCATTCGACTGTCTGCATATTACCTACCTCTTCAATGTTAATCAAACACTCGAAAACAGAAAGTTTACTGTTACCAGTTCAGGATTGTGCCAGAGTGAGTTATTTAGATATAAACAGTGACCTTATTAGTAAACTAGAGGGACTAACTACGTTAGTATAGTTCTGATACCGCACACAATTAACAAGCCTTACCCCGTGAACCCGGGTACCCCTGCTAAGTCGCCAAACGTAGCGAACCACTCGGGGTGACCTACGGCAGAGGTGTTGGTTATCCAATTAATGGTTTCCGGCGAGGTACTCATACTCGCCTCCAGTCTCCCTCTATAATCCACTTCATTCCATCTCCATTCCTATCCCATATTTTACCACTTTAAAAAAATATAATCACACCATGCAGTTGGCAAGAACGTGTGTTTGGTTGGAAAGAATAAATCCCAACCAGGCAATAATCCTACCTTTATACAACCATGAATATACGTACCTGTATAATTAATATCTTTTAAATTTAAGTATCTTTTAAATTTAAAGTAAATCAAATTGAATAATGTTATTAAGTTCTGCAAGTACCTATTTAAGTTTTCTTTTGTAATTATTGTGACAGCTGTTTCGGCATTCAAAGCCATTTTAAAACTGTGGTTAGACCACGTTGAGACGATTTATCTATATGATTTTATTTACCCCTACTACCAATTTTTTATCGAGTGAAAATTGGTTTACAATAAATCTAAATAAATAAATTAAATAGAGTTCTCCGAATTAAACACAATAAAAAATAATGATGTGGGAATAGACTATTGTAGCGAATGTTCTGAAAAGTTATTTAAAAGATAAACCTAGCAGATATTGACTATACAGAAAAAAAAAACTATTCAAATTTAAATAAATTGTATTTTTCCAAAGGCAATATTATAATAATATTCATAAGTAAACGAGAAACAATATCGCCTCCCTGATATAGGTAAAATACCCAGCGCAATTGTCGCCAACTCTGTGCTTGGGAATTTACAACAGACAAAAATCATTTAATGTTTCCGTAAGATCTGTCATATTTTATAGACACCCCTTTCCTATCACTTTTTAAAGCTTACTAGACTTTCAAATATTTCTGATTTTGAAACTGTCAATTCATGTACGAATTCAATTGTAAAATGATTTTTTTTGATTAAACATTTATCACTTATTTATTTTCGACCGGACCGGTTTCACCCTATTACGGGCATCGTCGGACTGGCACAATTAAAACAAAATCTATGGCATCGATATCAGGATTGAATCCCCTGCTTTCTAAAATGTACCTGGTTACCCGAAGTTCGTGTAAATACGAGGCAAAAACTGCTAACAAATTCATTTTAGCAAACAAGACGAATTCCAGATAGTAATAAACCAACCCAAAATTACTTTTTTTAAAACAGTACCGTCAGCAATAAAACAAATTTCAAGTCATAAATAAAAACAATATTAGAAAGCAGGGGGAAGCAGATTTATTTTTAATCGTGCCAATCTGACGAAGCCAGTGATAGTGTGAAACCGGTCCGGTCGAAAATAAGTGGAAAAAAGTTACAAAAGTTTTTTAATCAAAAAAATTCATCTTACTAGACTTTCATCTTAAAGATAATATCCATGATCAGGTACTTGTATTTGTGAATCCTAATTGGATTGATTACTCAGCCCACACAAGGAAACATAGCCGGCTCTGATAAGGAAACCAATAAATATAAAACATTCAATTAAGGCACACGTTAACGTATCTAATCTCTAGAACCCTTGACATATTTTTTTTTTAAATATACT
Organism: Halesus radiatus; assembly: GCA_022606495.2. Classification (NCBI taxonomy): domain Eukaryota; kingdom Metazoa; phylum Arthropoda; class Insecta; order Trichoptera; family Limnephilidae; genus Halesus; species Halesus radiatus. The sequence continues at coordinate 13,643 of JAHDVE020003563.1, forward strand.
TATATATAACATATGTTCCAAATTTCTGTAAATATTGTTTTTCCGGTGATTTTTTACGGGAAATACAACTTATGTTTTGAATTTAGGTGATTTTTCATGGGATATAAAGCTAATGTCCCAAATTTCTGAAAATATGTGTTTTCCGATGATTTTTCAGGAGGTACAAGCTATTTTTAATGGGCGTTTTTCTTTTCAGGAAACACAAGATACGTTTATCGGTATCGATTTTTGAATGAAAATATAAACTGTAACCAGATTAAACGGTTTATGGCTCCAGGAAAAAGCATAAAATATTTGCGTTTTATTGCAAAATTTACGAGGCGGAAACGATCAAACTTTTGACGTTGGTCTGAAATATTATTCTAATTTCAGATCGATTTAAACGGTTATGTCATAGTCGAACCAGTCAAATCACGGCAATCGATAACATGGGCGAACGTAGGTACACTGTTCTTCTTAGCTGCTTTGGGTTGAGCGAAATGACAAATTTTGTTTTAGTACATCCGAAACGAAAGCATTCCAATGTTATGAGCCATTGTCATTTGGTTAACTTGGTTCCACTCTACGTACGTCAGAATGGTATGAATAATTGCATTATTTAGACAGAATGGTTAACAATGACCCAAGGTTCAGAATAAGAACGACAGTTGTGATCATATTATCACGGGTTGCGGTTTAAGTTGAGTAATCCAAAAACGTTAAGGAAGAAACCAAATCCCTATTCAAATGTTATATGCCGCAAAAATAATATATCATACGAGTAGTTAATAGTTTTCACATTGGTACTGTAGATACTAAAATAATTTACTTTTATCACTGATAACGTAGGTTTACAGGATGATACCATGCAATTTGTTCGCAAAACCTAAGAACGTTTCTATGAATAAAGTAAAAAGCTGAGTAACCTATAAGTTGAACTTTTACCCAGATCAAGAACTTAAAAATTACAGACGTGAGTACGAACGAACTTAACTATCGTAACACTTTAAACAATACCTTATATTAACTTAGTAACTGTACTTAACCCAACTGAGGAAATGGCAATTACATAAATTATAAATACTAGTGGTCTTAAAATTGATCCCCGAGGAACTCCAAATTTTAAAGAGGGAAGACTGTTATAAATTTTTTTTACATTAATAAACTGCCTTCTTTTGAAGAGGTATATCGATGGGCATAATCGGCGTGCATTTCGAAATGATTTATCATTTTAAGAAATAAAATATTTGACAAATCCGAGCGTTCACCGATACTGTGGAAGGATTTAACAAAAGCAGGGTCTGTCTGTTATAGACATAACTATTTGCATGGGTGTATAGATAAGTAAAATTAATAACAAGGTTTACTATTTGTGCATAGTTTAGCTAATATTGACACTATTGATGATTCCCTGCTGTGATAAGCTAGTGTGTACGTACGTAATGTAACTGTTACAGCTTTCTAGTATGTTGTGGCTATTTCTCGAAACAACTCATTAAATATATCATCATTAAATTGATTTTAGTAATCAGATGATCTATATTAGGTATCGTTTTCGCTGCCTTCTGATAGTGGATAATGACTGCTTTGAGTGCCGATAACTTAACGTCTATTTTATTATATTTACGTGCTAGATAGCGAAAATGAAAGGTTATAAAGCACGAAACAAATTTAGAAGTGATTTGGCAAAGGACAATTGAGGAGTAGGCTGCAATAGGGGTACAAAATCCGAATGCCCCTTTTTCTGGAGAATCGCTTTTTTAATTTAGAAGTGATTTGGCAAAGGACAATTGAGGAGTAGGCTGCAATAGGGGTACAAAATCCGAATGCCCCTTTTTCTGGAGAATCGCTTTTTTAATTCCTTAAACCATTTAAATATGGTGGCAAAAACTCCCATGTAGATAGATACCTGCATTACCGACCGAGATACAGACTTCGCAAGAAGACGAAAAATATTGCCAAATGCAAACAGATTCGTGTAAACTGGCATTAACTTTAAAAACATTTTCGCAAAATTTCCATTATTGCAGCCTACTCCTCGGTTACCAATCTGAATGTAACTTAATGAGTCTGTCCATTTTGAATCGTCAAATCCACGAGGGTATGAATAAGGAAATCTATTCTTGTCACGGCAACTCCATCGCTGACATGTTTATCATCCGACACTTCGTAAATAATAATTTTATTTGTTGAGACAATGGAACAGGTGTAAGATGGTTTGCAGAGAGCATACCAATCTAATCAGTTCCATTGAATGACAATCAACAATACTAAATTACATACTACAATTCTAGGAAATAATCGAATATCCATAACATAAAAACAATAATAAGTAACAATTATTTTTATAAACAATAATTATTAGCCTGAAACACTCATCCAAATTGAAAAAAAACCTTTCCGAGCAAAGATAAATGTCGCCGACAGGACTCGAACCTGCACCCTTCTGATGTCCGGTCAGATGCTCTACCGTTGAGCTACGTCGGCTTATCGCAAACCCGCCCTATGCCTATGAACGTACGTGATACGCAAACTTTGATTGTACCATTCTGCGCCATCCCGTATCACGTACGCGCGTGAGAAAAAATAATATATCTCATAACTACAAACCGTAATGACCACGCGCACACGGGACATCAAGTCTAAACAAGTAGTTCTTCAAGGACGTGCGGTCGCTTGTTTGACAAAATATTATCAGGTATGAGTATGACTAACATTGTATTCATAATCTAGATTAAAAAAAAAATATTTTTTACCTATTTTTCAGAAAATTACCTGAAGCTAGGGCGGTTAAGTAGTGACCGAGCTATTAACACAGTATCCCTGTAGTCCAGGTGACCTTCTCACCAAAATATAACCATTCAGTGACCTGTGACACAATTTTATCTTAACTTACTTGCTACGAAGGTATTGCTAAAAAAATACTTTGTGAATTTAATGTTGATCATTAAATTTATCATAAAAAATTTCTCAAATAAATACTAGTTAAATAATTCTTTGCTTCTGTTTATTTATACTTTTTTCCATTTCATTGTTTATATACACATTATGTAGATCTTTTTAAAAAGTGTCTTTTCTTCGTTATATTTTTATTAGAATTTATATTTACATTGTTGCATATTGCTGTTATATATAAAACATATGCGCAATGTACTGATAAAAAAATGTTTAATGTGTAAAGTAGCGATGGGCGAAGCGGCTCAGTTTAGTGAGCCGGATCACTAAATCAGCTCTCTGTAAAGACAATCCACATGAAAACTGGACGAAAAAAGTATCGTGTAAGAACGTCTTAAGGACGTCATTAGGAGGGCCAAGGGAGCGAGGTAGAGGGCATGGTGCGGGGAGACGCCAACCGTCGTTCAATCGAGCTGGATCAGCAAACCTGTGGTGAGTGATCCGGATCATCGAGCCGCTTCGCCCACCACTAGCGTAAAGCCCAATTTGGGTGTAAATAAAAAATAAATATTTCAACGGGCGTTGTCGTGACTTTTAACCGCATATTCAAGAAAGGTCAAAATAATTTTAGTATTTTCTTCAATACGTGGTGATTTGATGCGTCTTGTTGAATGTTGGAGGTGTAGTCACAGGGAGGGGATATTTTTGGAATAATTTATTGGAGCTTCTCCTCATTCTGATATATGTTCTAATCATTAGAGATAATATTAAGAGGAACGGCTGCGCTGCGTGCTTCATAAATAACGTAATTTTGGATTTGAGGGCAAAATACCCATCCAAACCGAATATTATATATTTTTTAAATTAGAGGTTTAGTAAATATCTAGTAAGTATGAGAAGTATTTTATTTATTTTTGTTTTAAATTATTAATAGATATAGGTCATGAATAAAAAAATTATAATTTTAGAGGCAACTTTACCGTATTTTTTTTAAATTATCATATTTGCTACATAAATATGATTACGTTAATAAAAATATATATATTAAAAAAAAAACATCTGTTTTCGGGTCGATATTTTAAATTATGTACGGCAAAATTGCGTTCCAGAGTAAATTGGTCGTTCTTAATTTAATTTGAAGTCCACCATAATAGTTATTTTAATATTTAAAAAAAGCATATTTTATATTTCTTTATATTTTCAAAGTAGACGGGCTAAAACATTTTTTTTATATCACCGTTAGCCCCCAAATAATTGTTAAAGGTGCCTCTAAAATCGCGAAAAATCGTTTCCTTTCAAGGCCTATATTTCTTTAATGTAAAACAAAAATAAATAAATTACTTCTAATCCGTACCAGATATTTACTATACTTTTGGTGAAAATAAAGATCATTAGGTGAGTATTTTGGCCTCAAATACAAAATTAAGTTTTGTATGAAACAGGCCGCGCAGCCGTTCCTCTTAACAACTCTCAAAGTGAAACATGAAACACAGAAAAGAAAAAGATAACGGTACCAGCTGGGACTCGAAGCCAGGACCTCGTGGTCTATCCGGGACCTGCGCTCTAATAAGTAGTTATGCAATTGTTTTCTGGTTTACAAATAAAAATACACTGTCAATAATAGTTCCAGTGACAAGGGTTACAGAAAAAGTGATGATCTTTACCATGCTTTTCCATTTGACTCATAATCGATGAATCACCATAATCATTATCATTAATAAAGGCGTTTGATGAACATTTCATAAGAAAAATAACCATCTACGTCATTCCAATTCACGAAACATCATTCATAATCACATTCGTTCATGAAGTGGTTCACTATAATACTAAAACTAACAAAATAACGGCTTTAGTGGCGTATAATAGTGTAAGATATGATATTTTATTAAATCAAATTATTCAAAAATATAAGATACTAACCGATGTGTACCCGGCCTTGCTTGTCATTAGGGTGCCATAATTGATTTGACAGCGAACGTAACTATCTCCAAATAAAGAAACAACTCATTTGAATATTTTATTTCATTCCAAACGTTTATTTTTTTTTTCAAAATATATCTAAATCGTAAAGTTCTTACGTAGGTACCTACTCGTGTTTTCCACTTTGAAAATATTCTACCCAAAAAAAACTTCTTCTTTTGAATATGTAATCTGTGGCTAACCAGAGTGTTGTATCTATGGGCTAACCTAAATAAAACATAGCGCGTTCAATATTTTTCATACTAATTTTAAAACGTTATATCAACAGTTTTACATATTAGATTTCATTCAAACTACTTTCTAAACCTTCCCGGCACTAATAAAAACATACTGTGCTTTTTTCAGCGAAACCGGTAGAATAATTTTCGAAAACATCGAAGACAAATAAACAAACTTACATTGTTTTTTATATATTTTTATATTTTTTTTATATATTTTTTATATATTTATATTTTTATTTTATATATTTTTATGAACCCAGATCCTCTGTCTTAATTATAGAAAAGTCAATATATGTCCCATGTAAGGAGAAATTGGATAGGTATTTCCGAGACACTATCTAGGTTACAAATATATTCAGGTAGAACTTTGCAACCATGCAAAAAGACAGCAGCAAAAAATATGGGAAATAATAATTAAAAAAATTAAATTGAAATATGAGACCGATAAGAAAGACGTGAAATAAAAGACCTCAATAACTCAATTGAAGAGTGTTATCCCGATAAGACTAGAGATCTGGGTTCGAGTCCCAGTTGCAACCGTTACATTTTAATTTTCTGTCTCTTTTTCTGTTTAATATGTCATTGAGATGTGTTAATATTATCTTCTTCAATGATTTAATATTACAGTGAGGTTCATGAGCTCGTACGAAATAAAATAAATATTAAAATAAACTTTTTAACAAACTAATAGAATGGATGAATATATCAATTAACTGTTAGTTAATATTTTTAATTGAATGTTCTTGGAATGTCGTTCTACTCACCGATCAGTTTGTTGATAAATAATACAAAAAAAATGTTTCAAGTTACTCTACGTCAAGATAAGAAATAAAACTGATAAAAACTTGTACATTTAAATAATACGTCAGCGAAGACCGTATGACGGCTAGGAAATCCCAACACCCAACCAAAACATACTCCTTTACAGGGTGAGGTTGTTACTACGTACATGTAATAAACGTTTCTAATTTTGAAACTGTCAATTCATGATGGAATTAAATATTAAAATGATTTTTTTTGTCATTCACTAGGGTTCTTAAAACTAAAAAAAAACGATAAATGACACAGATATGTCGAAACTGGTAGCAAATAAATAAAACTAAGTAACAAATGTACATCGTGAATAAAACTTTTCGAAACAAAGTGTCTAAATGAGGCAATAATGACGTGAAAAGGATCAAATATGCACTAACGACCAAAAAGCTCAAATATGCATTATGCACATTCAAATATGCAAATGCATATAATCTGATATCTACATGATAGACAGATATAGAAAACAGAAATGTATAAACACAACAACAAAACATTAAAAAAAAAAATTTATATGAACATGTAAAATTTATCGACTGGTGCCAAGTGTAACCTCCTCGACTACCGCTTAATAACGACTTAAAATTGAAGTCATTATGTATAAGTATAAATGTTTATTAAAGAGACACGAGTTTTCGTGTTTTAATATAAAAAATCTAACATGTCATGACTGCCCACGTCTTATTAACGATAATAACATGTGTGACAAACATTAATGATCATGTAAATGTCTTCATGGTAAGTATTTAAAATTTATTTTAAGATAAGTTTTATAGTATGGATAAAAACATCTGAACAGAAATGCTGAAGTATATAAAATCATGTTCCTTTAAAAAATCCAGAGTCAGTCAGTTTTCCGGAGAGATTTACTAATTAAGGTGAAAATATACAAGCCAAAAATATGACTACAAGCTTCGTGTCTTTTATCACCAGGAATACAGGTGATAGACATGAAAATCGCTTGGCAAGCAGTCTCGAAATGTTTGATACAGGCGCAAGAGCGATATATATTTATTTTGTGAATAATTTTATATGGAAGAAAAAAAGGAAAACTGTCACAAATAATCTTAGCCATAAAACAGTATTTAATAAAATTTGTTTCTTGTATACGATCATAATTATAAAATTTAAAAAATATTTATATATTTAATACTTTATAACGTAATTAACAATTTTATTTTAATTCTACTCAAGGAAAACTGCGTGAAGGGCTTCAATTTATTCGAAGCATATTTTTTGGTTTTCATAATATAAACCGATTCGTAGTTAAGATTAATCGAAAATAGTTATTTAACTCACTACGCGACATCTCGCATCACACATATGATTTTGCCGCGTCCAAAGGATTAAACAAAATCTTCTAGCAATGTGTCCAACGGGTGCAAGACAGTATGGAAAATTACATTCTTAGGAAGAACCCTAATCTCTTCAGTAAGTGTTATTCATTTTATTATTAGAAGCCGGCAAAAGAAAATCTAGAATAATAAACTGATTGTAATCGAATACAACGCGTGACGAGGAACTCGTGCGCATCCTACACCAAAACGTGAATTAACGAAAAGCGCCGTTAACGACGTTAACGTTTTCAGTAGCGCGCGAGCATTTGTGGCGGAAACGCGTCTCTCGAAGACGAAACGTGATTACCAAAAAAAAAAAAAAAAACAACGCGTAAAATACAGTGCGTAAATAAAATCAGCCGGATAACAATATTGTATCAGGCGATCAAAGTTTATTACTTGTTATTGTGTTTAATTAGTAGAAATTCATGTATTTTTTAAAAGTTTATTATTTAAGTTAAAAAAACATTTTTAAATAGCTGAAAAAAATGTTTTAACATAATACAAGCACGACTGTAACAAACGTTTCAGTGAAACAAATGAATATCCAACAATAATTTAAACAAAATTGTTCCATGTAAGTATGTAGTTAAATATTTTTTTTAATTTCTATCCAGCGGGGTATCAAGTTTGGCATGCGTTGTACTTACTGGGTGTCGAAAAACACACATTTCAAAACATCCAACCACAAACCACACGAATAGAATTTTTAATTTGGGAAATATTAAAAACAATTGTGCGTGTATTTACAGTTTTATATTATTATCAATCTAAACGGCGGCATCGCGCGGTGGACGCATTCCTGAAAAAATTATAAAATTTACCACAAACACTTAAGAGGAACGGCTGCGCTGCTTGTTTCATACATAACTTAACTTTGGATTTGAGGCCAAAATACACATCCAAACTGAATGATATATTTTTATAAATTAAAAATTTTGTAAATATCTAGTACGCATGAGAAGTATTTTATTTATTTATGTTTTAAATTATGAAGTATATGCCATGAAAAAAAAACAATTTTCATAATTTTAGAGGCAACGGGTTTATAGTATTTTGTTTTCAAATTACCATATTTGCTATGTAAATATGATTACGTAAATAAAAATAAAACATTTAAAAAAAAAAGTTTTTTCAGGTCGATATTTTAAATTATGTACGGCAAATTTGTGTTCAAACGTAAATTGGTCGTTTTTCAATTTAATTTAAAGTTCACCATAATGCTTATTTTCTTTATTATTTTATAATTCATTATATTTTCAAATCAGACGGGGTAACACTTTTTTTTAAATCACCGTTAGTCCCCAAATAATTGTTAAAGATACCTCTAAAATCGCGAAAAATCAATTCATTTAATGACCTATTTCATAATGAGAAACAAAAAATACTTATACGTACTAGATATTTACTGAACCTTTAATTTTAAAAAATATACATATCATTAGGTTCAGGTGAGAATTTTGACCTCAAATCCAACATTAAGTTTTGTATGAAACAGGCAGCGCAGCCGTTCCTCTTAACGAAATCAGGTAAAAGGTATAAGAACTGCCACTCGTAATAAGTAGCGACCACAACTTTTAAAGACGTACTGTAAACAAGTCATTCGCTGTCGTTAAATAATAATCAAGCTATTAAATTGAAATAAACAATAAAGTGCGTTAACGTCAAAATAAAGTTGCAACTTGATCGTGTGTGATGTTTGAATGTAATTATTTACAACTAATCTGGTTATCATAGTGCATGCGGTTTTTTTTTTTTATTTGCTTTTGAATACAGTAGTTCCTCTCAGTAAGTATACCTACTGTAGTCCTAAAAATATTTGATAATATATATATATATGTAACACGTCGATGTTTGTATTTTATGATGACACTTCAAGTTGATTCTCAAAATTTATTTTAAAACACTCTTCGGCATGTAATGAAGAACTTTGGAAAATCAGTCTTTATTTCGTGCCATTATAAATGATGTTACGTGTTGATGATTTATCATAACTTATCTTATGTTTTTTTTAAAGAAAAATAATTACATGAATAGTATATAGAAAAATAGAAAAGAAAATGAGGTAGTCCTCCTACAAAGCATTCACGTGATAGGTGGTCTGCGGGTTGAACCAAAATCTAATTATTATTATATATATTTTCATATGAAGCGTTAACTTGGTGATGTGACATTATAATTTAAAAAATAAAACAATAACTTTGTTCACATCACTTTTATTTTATATTTTTGCTGACCGGGTTTCGCTACTACCGTAGCTTCTTCAGGGCAGTATACAACTGTATAACAGCGAAACCCGGTCGGCAAAAGTTTAAAATAAAAGTGATGTAAACAAAGTTATTGTTTTATTTTTTTTATATAAGTTTATACGATTTGCAATAAAAAGATTGGATATCTTAAAAACAGGTATTTTTTACACTAGCATTTAATTTAATTATTATGGGTATTACAGTAACTTAATTATTGAATAAATAGATAACTATTTTGGTTGGTACATTTAAATATTTAAAGATACATGGATTATTAATTTATTAGCCATAACTTTGTCATTTTTCATTTTCCTCCAATTTAAAGTTTTCATTAAGTTTATTATAAATAACTGGTACCATGTATTCAAGCGTTCGGTCTCCACACTTATTTGAGATTTGTGGATTTTTTAGACCTTTTCTTTTAGCAAATCTGGTAAAGCACCAGATTTACTAAATGTCAGTGCATCGGTGGTTTTTTGTGTGAGCTTTCTCCCACTTTGTCCATAATAGTAATGTACCAGAGGAGACCTTTTATTTAAACATGTTCCTCTGACTTCTGATGATGAAACGTGTGCCATAAAGTCTTCGAAAGATGGATCAAAAAATATTTAAGATATTTTTCTCAAAATATCTTATCAAGCCTTTCACTTTTGTACGAGTGTTTTAGGTGAATGAAATTATGTCCTCAAGTCGATATACAAATGTATTTCGTCACCATTCTGACACTTCTGACCTCAACCTCACATCTAGTATCTACTAAAATATGTTTTTTTCATAAGAGATGATAAAAACTGTTTATTTATTATATTTTAAAGCAATTCTTTATATTTTAATAAATGCAATATTTTAAATTAAATGATAATAAAGTATTTTGTTAACTACTATTTTTAAACATGGTTATCTTACCTCTACAGTGGTTTTAAAAAAATATATTTTATCATTAATTTCTTTCTTATGTAATTGACGCATTACATAACATTTAAGTATTAATTAAAGAAGAAAGAGTTACTTCAAAATAATTACAAACAAGGGAAGATAGACAGGTTATTCATCTTCTAAGAAAACATATTTTATACATACTCAGATTATCTGGTATACACAATTGTTTTTTTCCGTACTATTCTTTATACTTAATTATTATACTTTTTTCTAGATATATTATATTACCATACTATGTCAATACTAGCTTCTTTCCCTTCTGTTTTTTTTTGTATAATGGCACTTAATATGAACTAAACTTGTCATTTTGACTGTCCTAAAACGGGATTTGTTTCTAGTTGGGCAGTCAAAGCTTTCTTACATTTTGTTGTTAAATAATGTGTGGTTCAAATAAATAAATATTATTATTATTATTATTAAAATACTTTTTTGTATAACAGACTGCGTCTTTTTACTACACATGAACAAACAAATGTATGAAATTATACGGAATAACGAGAATTAAAATACATTTTTGCATGTCTCTTGAAACCTTCAAGGTTTGTGTCGAAAATATGAAGAGAGATGTTTCTATGGGATTGAGATAGAACAGTGACGATTTGGAGACTATAATATCTAGTGTTATTCAAATTAAAGCCAATACGAACTAAAATTGTATTTGCGGTTTTGGTGCATGTGAATCCATCTTGTAAATATCAATATGTAGCTCAAAGAGGAGAAACTCAACAATATCTCACAAAGACTTATATCGATGACTGTGCACCCTTTCTTCCTTGTTGTATGTAACCTTGTTCCTGAGCCTACTAGCAGATTCTTCTGTTAGATCCTAAACAACTACTTAATTTCCTTAATCTCTTAAATCGATTAATTATTTTAGAAATAACAGTTTCAAATGATGAACGCTTCTCCCTTTCATGACGGGTAATACGAGTATTACAGCATGCGTAAGATATCTGTATTCGTTGGGACTACATCCATTGCGCCAACGTCACACTTCGCTTGTATCTAAAATCAATAAAGACGAGAATAAATTTAGACTGCATAATGTGTTATGTTTTTTTCCACACTCGGGTTTCTGCCAAATCTACTACTTAATGCCAGTCATGAGACCGACACAAATATTCTTCAAATACGAAAATGGGTTTTTTAAAACAGAAATTAATATTATTATAATAATTACTAACGATAACTTCACCCCAAATTAATTACCTCAATATAAATAGAAATTGTTTATTTATTTATTTGTAAGAAACAAACAGCTTTTAATACAAATTTATATACAAAGCAAGTTTAACGAGGGGTAAGCCAACAAAGATTCTTTTAACAGTGGTTAAGTACAGATGTTTTATTTGAAACAAAAAAAAAAACAAAATAAGAAGGAAGGGGGGAGAGGAAGAGGAAGATAGGATCGGGACAAGAGATGCTCTCGATACTTTATACTCTTATACTCGTGTATCAATTTGCGGTCGTACGTATTACTTGGGTTCGATATTTTGAAAGGGTATTGTGAAGAATGTCGATATTGTGAAATTGTGTGTTATATTGCGCACAAATACGGGGAATTGGAGATTTTATCCTAAGATTGGTCCTGCATGCGGCCAAATAAAAAAAAATCAGTTTGTCGGGTTGGTCTTGATGGTATGTGAACGTTTATAAAGTTAATGAGCTCTGGCGAGGCCAGGCTATTATTCATCATTTTAAATAACAAGATTTGACCAAATATATCAAATAGAATAAATACTATTTTTTTAATACTCTTTCTACTTACAAATGCTCCGAAAGTGGTGTTTACATAATACAAACAATCTTACTTGTATAGTATCCGATGCGAATTAATTTTAACGTTAATAAAATTATCAAACTAATTATTATTAGAGATTTGTTTTTATGTTTTATCTTGTAAACATTAAGAAACCCGATAAAACACATAAGTTAACAAGAAGCTAAAAGGTCACTAATAAATATATTTTATTAAATACAACAAATGAATTTCGTAAAGCCCCGATAACAATCAATATCATAACATCTGAACCATAACATTTTAAAAACAGATTGTATCTAAAATTAGTTTCTTAAAAATTTTGAAAAAAGCAGCTCCTTATAATATTGAAGTGTCAATTCGGCATAGAATAAAGAATGCACACTAGAAGTGCCTTACATGTAGATTTAAATCGAAACCCCTGCGCTTGGTACCTTTTGGCTTTAGCACCGAGAGAGCCAATGAAAATACAACGCCCTGTCTCTCTTGCACTACCTGCATTGTATATTGCCATTCCATTTGTTCGAAATGAGATGATGGACAGACTTTTGAATCACGAAACACGCCCACATCGCATTCCTTGTATTCTTCTTTATTCTATGCAATTTGGTCTGGAACACGAATAAAATTTACATGTAACCTTTTGATACTAAATAATATCTTAGCGCAGGCTAACCACTGGTTCTACATAGCATTATCATGATCGTGTAGGTATACCGAGGTATATTAGGACCGGAATATTAGGTGAATTAATACACGTATGACATTGCGGGTTTTCAGGTGTTGATAAAGCACAGAAAAGTCATGCTATTTATGGACTTTTGATTCACCAAAGCCTTTACTGACTTTACCTACCGTAAAGCTGGTAACGCCGCCGTCATATTGGTTAGATTATTTCCTGTTCAGTGAATAATCAAGTTATCTGTATTACTTCGTACGTATTCACTGACTGATTCATTAACATCCTCTCATCTTCCGAGAAATTAAACTGATTTACTTTTATCTTCAACAACATGATCATTAATAATTTTTTTGATCGGAATAATACTTTTCTTTTGCATTTCTTGGACATTAACTATGTAAAAATTTCTAGAAATTTTGTTTTGAAGAGTTTTATCCACTATGTACATGTGTCATTCTCTAGCGTTCTTAAAACTAAGTTAAATTAAACAAATACAGAAATTATTAGACATTATCAGGTTAGGGTATTGGGAATGGGAGCGGTTATTACACCGTAGTCAAAATAACAAGGAAAGATGGTTAACAAAGGTGATTTACAGAGTGCTATTATTTTGTTTACTAAATTAACTTTTTTATTTGATTTTTTTGTTTATTTCTAAAGTTTCTAAGGCGCACAATTTAAAGTACGTATTAATATTTGAATGTTTAAGCTTAGTTTTTTTCTTTATTGAAGCTATGGCCTGTCTCTAATAAATTATTAGCAAAACTCTCAATAATTATAATTTCGTAAACACAGTTCACGTTCCCTGATTCAATTTTTAAAATTTCTAGTTGTCATACATACCTATATACTGTGCGTTACATTCATACATTCAAAAGTCTATATTCCATTTTTTACCCATTTATTAGAAATGTCCTTGTTGTTAATTAATTTTTTTAGCTTGGAATTAATGTAGAAAACGGGAGAAATGTGATCTGGTAACATGCGGGATATTTTTAAAGATAAGTCACATGTATAAAGATTTTATAAATTTTGTTGTAATAAATTACTTAAATTTGCTTTATGTTATTTTGACTATATGGCTTTAGCGATTGATAAAAATTATGCAAATGGTGATGAAAATCAGCAAAAATCGCATTACAAACATATTGTCTTGCCAACTCCTAGAGCAGGTTGGCTACAACAATTTTCAGGTTATCGAGGTAATCTGCAGAATAAAAGGGAGAAGGAGCAGAGTGGTAGATACTGTCAGTATCGCCCTGGTGAAAGACCACCATTCATAATTGAAATGTTGCTTGAAATGACTTTAGCCGTGTTTGGTGACCAGATCTAAAAATCCAGGTACTTCCTCACCTTCCTCTCCCCCCATCTTCTTCCCCCCCTCAATAACTTCAGCCTCACAACATACCCCAATTGGGGATGCCAGTTTCACTGGCTCCAGACGGTTGGGGGCGGCTGGGACTCTTGTGTGGTATCACATAAAAATTAATTTTAAAAATCATCCTGGTCCAATTTCTAATCCAAGACGTCATCATCAATGCTATCATACGATTCCACGTTTTCTTTCAATCTTTTCTTTCGTAATAACAATAACTAACAACTTAGTGAGAGATACGATTGCATCATTTTTAAAGATATTAATTACCAAGACATGCACTTATTTTACTTCAATTCGTGGTGGTAGCAATATTAAACAAAGGTGATCAAATTTAATGTAAAATATGTAACCCGTCAGCGAGGTCGTGCGTTTCCATCCAGGGACTGATATAAAAGTTCTTTTTTTGTAGTTTCCACCATGAGACGTTTGCTGTGCGCGCTCCTCGCCCTGCTGGCGCTGCCATGCGCGCTGCCCATCGAGGTGCCCGCCGGCGTGGCCTGCTGCCCCGGCCACAACGTGCTGCTAAACTCGCGCTGCATGGACTACGAGCTGCAGTGGCTAATAGAGCAGGACAGCCTCGCGGTCGAGCCAGCGCGCCCCGACGCCCTGCTGGAACAGCCTGCCAAGCGGAGGCGAGTGCAGATGGCCTGCGAGGAGGGCATGTTCCTCATCGAGCCGTGGAGGGAGTCCAAGGGGGAGGAGATGTACATCGATCAGGATGACAGGCTTTCTCTAGGGGATGACGGGGTGATCGGAGAGAAGGGAAAGTAAGTCATGTGTATCAGGAAGACGGTGGGCCAGTCGCCAACCAACGTAATAAATTATAATTAAATATACGAATATTGTCAACTCTACACAGAAGACACATCATCTTTGAGGAAGGTTTGCGGAAAGTCTTTCTGATGAAAGTAAGATGCAAACTTGTGTCTTAAAGAGACCCATGTCGTGGGAGGGAAAAAACGTAGAAGCCGGACAAATCATTCCGCAGTAGAGTTGTTGAGCAGACAAATGAGTCGTAAAAACGACAACAAAACATTTGGCATATCTCTCAGCTGTGCACTGGTGCGGAAGGGTTCGATGACGCTGGTAATTCGGAGCAACATCAATCGAAATATCGGTAGAACAAACACCGCAGCATCCAGTGTGTGAAAATGAGGAAACGAAAATCCAATAAAAAAAATCCAAGTGAAAGATTTAAAAAAAAGGCGAGGTAAGGTCTTTTATTTATTTATATAATTGAAAATACACTTTGTATATACCACTTTATTTAAAATATATAAATATTTCTACATGTTTCGATAGCAATGCTATCATCTTCAGTATTCATTTATTCCTATCGAAACATGTAGAAATATTTATATATTTTAAATAAAGTGGTATATACAAAGTGTATTTTCAATTATATAATTAATAATGATGCCACAAAGTTATCAAGCATTTGAAGAAATTTTATTTATTTATTTTTAATTTGCGCACATAGTTTAATCGTACACAAAAGTACCATAGTAAGGCAAAAGGCGACAAAATGCTATGTTAGTTGCCGGAGGCAGAATGCACGGGATTTTTGAGACCTTGACGACCCGTATCAAATCCATAAACATTATTTTTAAAATTAATTAAACATGTCGATGCTCATAAATTGTAAGCAAAGACTGCGAGCTGAAGAAAAATAAGAATCTACTTTGGCAATAGCACAGGCAAGGACAAATACGATAATGAGTGTACGTTCATTAATAAGTCATATTCAAGAGTTTAAAAAATTCCGAAGCATACTGCACAGTGTACATGGAACAGTGAAAAAAAGCCCGTGTTGATTTATTGGAAAATACACCCGGAAACAAGTACAAGTAATTCCGCACTCGTTCCTCATCAACTGCGTACGTAAAAAGGATATTACGGTTAGGAACGATAACGAAGAGTCACACCGTTGACGTAGGTGGAAGGCATATACTGGTGAATTAACGACGCAAAAGGATTTTCTGGATTTGGAGTAATGCCCTCGTCCAATTAAAAACAAAGTAAACAGGACCCACATCGTTACTATTATTAGAGTCCTGTTTGAGCGAAATAGTTTGTAAACGATGTTATTATTCTATAAAAAGATAAAATACTACAATTGCATTTCAAATGCACCTCTCACTACTAGATTCTACAACTCAATAATTAGTTATTACAAGGATTAACAGAAAGCAATAGAAAATAATACTGCATATCATTGGTAATACACAACATATCGATGACAATAATTATCTTGTTAACCTTTTTCTCGTCAATAATAAATTATTGCAGCTTATTGACGATCTGCATCAAAAAAACATTATTTACAATATAGGATGTGGTTTAAGATAAATTCTAGATATTTTCAGTCACAACATCACTCTGTTTGCGGCGACATTCTAAAATTTTTAAAAATATTTTCGGGACTGCTTTGTGTGGTTTTAGTAACGGGCAATAAAAGATTCTGTTTTTCACCACTCCAGAAAAAAAGGTAAATAGAAAAAGACCAAACGGAAGCCTTGAGGTACACCACCACCTCAGGGCTGATTTTCAGATATTCGAATTTGGAAAGTTGGATGATAGAAGAAGGATATTCAAATAATGGATTCTGGTTATCCAGAACCGTACAAAATTTCTGTGGCCGAAAACTCTTTGGCATTTTTTCACAATACGAGAAGCACTACAAACTCAGAACCACTGTACATAAAATAAAGTTAAATGTTAATTCTGAATCCATTGCAGGTTCTGTATAGCCGACAAGATCGAAGTGAACAAATCCCTGGACATCCGAACCATCGACGTGTTGTCCATGCAGAAGAACCAGGTCGCGCTGATCTGCTTCACAAGCATTGAGGAGACGTTCCTCACTGCGACATTATCGGGGACATTGGCTCTGGTATCAGTTGGTTTCCTGGTGCTCACGCTGTTAGTGTACACAATTGTACCCGAATTAAGGTATTAACCACTTTCATATTTTTTCTTTTCCTAATGCGGTTGTACACAATCACGGCAGTTTTCTATATTTATTCAATATTAACATTATCGCGGGAAGTAATCACTCGGTGGTTAGATATTGTGCATAACGTGCGTAATAAAATTAAAGTAAATTTTAAACCAATATTAATATACTTTTAATCTTCTTATTTATATACAACAACGCTTTGCCAGGGTATCTACATAAATATACAACGATTGGCGAAAATTAGTTTGATGAAGTAGCAGTTTCAGTGAAAAATATTTCTATGTTATATTTCTTGCCCTTTTTATCCTCCATCTAGTGCATCCCGAATGTGGCTAGAGTTAATAAAGACTAATCAATTAATCGCCAATGTCATTAATCTGAAAGAAAAATCATTGACGTGCCGCGAGGTGAATATCACATACAATCTCACTGAGCAATTGTTAATATCAGACAAAAATAGATTCACTTAATCTGTATCAATTCGATAAGATTATTTTCATTTGACAATTAGATTAAATACAATGGGACGTTGTTGACAAATCTTTAGTTACGTAGACTTATATATTATATTCAATTATAAATTTCAAAACAAAAAAGGATGAATCGCTGATTTATTGACTGTTTATCGGATGAACACGCTTTTTTGATAATCAAGAATTTTAAAAACAATTGATTCAAAAACTCTTATGTCTACTACCGAGAAAATGTTCTAATTCAACGACACATCAAAGATTGATGTGTCGTTGAATTAGAACATTAGATTCTGATGATTTGAATAATAATTCGGAGTATCTTTTCTTTACCTCTTGCGAAATGACATTTTTATATCATTTTTTACAATGTACCCAAGTCAATCTATAAACTTTCACTAACCCCAGAAATTCTTACATTTCAGTATTTTCCCGCCAATAACACATCTGACATAACTATTTTGCATAGTGCACTTTAAAAGGAGAACACATTTAATCCCGTCTCAGAACAGACATTGTCTAGTGAGGCGGGTAACGTTAATATAATTACATAAAAAATTCTACCTTTGAAACTGTCATTCAAAAACCTTTGTAGATTTGGTGAAACCGGTCCGGTCGAAAATAAATAAGTGGAAAAAAGTTACAAAGGATTTTTAATCAAAAATTATAAAGATGCCAATAATATGGGATAAAAACTGGAGAATAATATTGACAAATCTTGAATTTGAGATATGATATCGATGGAGATGACATAAATTGAACTGGTCTCACTAGCTAAGTTGGTTAAGCGGTTGCCCGGATAGGCAGAGGTCCTGGGTTCGAGTCCCAGACGCGACTGAAATCTTTTTTTTTCTGTCGTTTTTTTTTTGTTTTCATGTTTCATTTAGGTTATGTTAATATTATTTTGTACAATGATTAAAAAAATAAATTATTCATATAAAAAATTAATACGTAATACTTTATGCGGTGTATATATATAAATATCAACATGTTTCGGAAGCTCAGTATCCTGATGAGGGAAGCTTTGCTTCCGAAACATGTTGATATTTATATATTAAACAATAGTTGTACACAAAGTATTTCGTATTAATTTTATTAATAATGACACCACAAAGTAATTAATTGTACATTTATAGAAGAATTTTTGTTTTATTCATAATAAACAGCCGGGTTGCCGGCAATGAAATTGAATTGACGCCGACTTCGTTACAACATAAAAATGTTTTCGTGTTTTCAGAGATCTCCAAGGCAAATGCATGATGTGCACAGCTCTGTGCCTTTGTTTCGGTTTCTTCCACCTCTCGATGGCCCAGCTGTTCCTCTTGAGAGATGACACATTTTGCATAATCAACGGTAAACAACATTATTTTTAATAATACAAATCACAAGATTAAGAGCATCATAGTCCAAATCCCACTGAGCAGTCAGATTAATCCCTATAAATGTGGGGGGATTTGGTGTTATGCCCGTTTCTAAAACGAAGACTTTTAACGAGACACAATTTTCGTCATCCCGATTTCAATTTATTTATTTACTAAAAGAAATACACTTTGTATGAATTCACTTTTATTTTGTATATATGTCAACTAGTTTCGATTCTGCTGAATCTTCATCGGGACCGAAAAATATACTTTTCAGTTCCGATGTAGATTCAGGAGGATCGAAACTAGTTGACATATATTCAAAATAAAAGGGGATTCACACAAAGTGTTTTATTTTAATTCATCATGTCAATCCACAAAGTGTTTGCTTATTATGAAAATCTTATTTATTTACGCCCAAATTGGGATTTACACATTAATTTTTTATCAGCACATAAGGCATATGTTATATAGTAATGCAGTAATGTAAATATAAATTGAAATAAAAATATAACAAAGAAAAGATTTAAAAAAAAAGATATACTAATATATATAAACAATGGCATGGCAAAAGAATAAATAATCAGAAGCAAAGAAAAAGTTAGTGTTTAATTGAAGTATTTTAATGATAAATTTAATGATCAACATTAAATTCACAGTATTTTTTTTCAAGTAAGTTAGGATAAAATAATAAACGAATTAACATATTAACGAATGAAATAAGTTCGAAGCAGAGCTAGGTAATTTATTCAATTAGACTGGATGTTCTATTTGCCTATATAAATTGTACTAAAATTTGTTTATATTTTGTGACTGATGTGTTAAATTTGTCGACAGTATCTTTATAATATTACCCAAATTCTGTATACGGCGAAAGGAAGTATACAATTGTGGTACAGAGTTAGAGTCGTCACAACAATAAGGTAAATAATGCCTCGATGTTGATTTACGTGGTACATGGAAAGAAATCAAATATAAAAGTTCAGAGCTGTCGATAATTGAATTTATAATTTTATATAAACAAGTTAAGTCAGTAATTATTCTACGTTCTGATAGTTTTAATAAATTTAGGTGACGTAGAAGACAATCATAATGATTTTGTATAGCATTTAACAATATCGCGCATTAAAAAATCGTAGCCCAGCTATAACTCATATGATCATTGTTCAACTTCGGATGGGATTTTAAAATTGTTTATGTTTGAAAGGAAAAAAATATGCACTTTTCATAATATTGATAAACAAACCACACCCTTCGCAAATAAGCGCAGTGTATCCTCGCATGTCAATAGCATATTTGACGCACGCTTGTCGCAAAAAAGTGTCAATGGTCGACCGATTTGCTCTCACACTATAAATTTAACTTGCATGGAAAAATGACTTTACGGAAAGAAAAAGGGAGAGGAATGTGATAGAGTGGTCTTTTGATGTTTTTTTTTTGAACAGGAAGTTTATCGTTTTCCATTTGCGTCAATCAAAAATAAAAAAAACTTCTTTGCATTGGCAATAACCCCGCACATTCTTGGAACCAATGGTTCAATAATATTATTTTTCGATAAATCCACGCTGAATTCCGACATTTTGTTATGAAATTTGGTACCAAAGCAATAAAGTTTCTTTATGATGTAGTAGGTATTTCGAGTGCCCACACATATTTTGAAAATGACCGGTAAACATTATTCGCGGATGTGTACAAAAACACAATGAGTTTGGGTGGATTTGAGGAATTCTATTAATTCATTTTGTAAAACAGAATGCGCATAGAAACGCCAAACATGATTATGTATTATTAATACGTTCAATCCGTTGATAAAATAATATCGAATTCTGAGAATACTGGATAAAGTGCTTGAGGTCGATTAAATATGAAGATCCTTGAAATGAACTCAATGTTACAAAATTTGAAAAACAATATTTTGAAACAGGCTTCCGAGAGAAAAGACAATATGTAAACTTCAAATATTTCAATTGTATAAAAATATGAATAATACGTCACTCTCAGATACCAAGAAATACTACAAGAAATATCTTGACTTCTCGGTGGTTAGATCAGTATTTTTACATAATGATTTAAATAAATAGTTTATATTAAAATAGTACTTAAATAATCAATTGTACCCAATGACATGTTTCAGGATTCCTCATATTTTTCTGGATGCTGGGGGCTTTTGTATGGATGAACGTGGTCTCCATCAACGTAATGAGGGCTGCCGTGTAAGTTAAAATCTATTTTAACATAATTAATCTATATACTTTTTTTATAGTAACTCCACACAGGAGACCCTGAGGGAAATAATTTCCCTCAAGGCCTATATTATCTTTGGGGGTGTTATAGGATGGAGGAAACACAGAGGCCGGCAGATCATTCCACAGGCGAGCTGTTGAACACGAGAACGAATCGTAGAAGCGACCCGTTCTCATGTGACAAATGTCAACCGTGTGTAAATGTTGGGCGCGCGTTTGGCGTGTTACTATGCACCGGTGCCGAAGGGATCAATGACGCTAGTTTCTCGGAGCATCTTCCATTAAAATACCGGTAGAACAAGGACAGCATTCCCACCTGACGTCTGTGATCCAAAAATTGCAACCCGTTTGTTAAGATAGACGAATCTATCAAACGGACCGCCCGTTTCTGCACAGAGTCAAGGGTTTTTTTCAGATATTTTGGGACTCCCGACCAGAGGTGGCTGCCAAATTCTACAGTGGGGCGCACTTGCGATTTTTACAGATCAGCAGTTGTGTACTATTAAAGACTATTACTATTACTGGTTCAAGTTCAATTTGTAGAACTCCATTGTTATTTTAAAATTTAATATCTATTATTGTTCAATTTAAAATACGGTTTACTTATGAAAAAGAGTTGTGTGTTGTTCTATTTAACTTGGCCTTATAAAATTATTTCTGTCTGTATGTGAAACTTCTATTTTTGATATTTTGCTGTCAATGTAAAATTGTATGTACTATCTCCTACTTATGTATTGTAAATTCCTCCCGTCCTAAAATGAGTTTTGAAACTCATCGGGATTGCTTTAGCAAGAAATAAATATATAAAAAAAAAAAAAAAAAGTTTTGGAAACGCCAATGATAACCATCTTAATGCCCTTTAGTCAAATTTAAGCAATATTACATTATAACCCTTAAGTAGGGAAACTTTACAGTGTAACAACCAATTAAGTTATGGTTCAACTTGATAGAGATACAAACTCGGGACCTTCCGTTAATCGAGTGGTTGATCAACCAACCGAGTGATCCCTGGACAAGAATAGTGTGTATTGTGTATTACATATCGTTCCAATTATTCAATAATCTGATGACACCGGGAAAAGGCTACGACGGTTTCCATTTTCACGGTGGGTTTAGTGATAAGGGTTCTCAGAAGTAGGCTGTATGTAGTAGGACACGTTTACAAAC
This sequence comes from Halesus radiatus, assembly GCA_022606495.2. NCBI lineage: Eukaryota > Metazoa > Arthropoda > Insecta > Trichoptera > Limnephilidae > Halesus > Halesus radiatus. The sequence goes on from JAHDVE020003563.1 coordinate 36,075, forward strand.
AAAAAAATATGGTATTCAACCTACGCCATGATTGAAATCAATAACCGCCATATCGGGCATATGGACTATAAACGAACGTTGACGATAATGAAGGACGTTATCAGATAGAATACGAGGAATCGAAGATGCACTCAGCCCGATGACCTGCCTGGTCGGATATATAGGTTGACTTAGCGCGTGCAGTAGGGATATTCGAGTCAACTATTTGACATGAATCAAATACACCAATTCACCCAGGAATCGTGTGAAAAAATGTTCATCATATTTGACAAATGAATCAATTGGCTCAAAATAAAGACGATTTTTGTGAAAAATAAATTGAAACAATATTACAATTTCTTCAGAAGATTGTGGCGTCATTATTAATAAATGAATTAAACATTACTTTGTAATCACCATTATTAATAAATGAATTAAACATTACTTTGTAATCACCATTTTATTAATATATAAATATCAACGTGTTTCGAAAGCGATGCTTTCCTCACGAGGAATTCTATTATGTATATTCCTGATGAGGAAAGCATCGCTTTCGAAACATATTGATATGCATATATTAATAAACTGGCGATTACAAAGTAATTTTTAATTTAATATTAGTGATTTTCGTGAAATATGTAGTAAGCGCAGTAAAGAAATATATTCTATACTGTAAAGTGGATATTGTGTTCGGAACGAACCCGCCCAGTAAACAAGAAATACCGAAGGGAGTACTTCAAAAAATGTCCCCGTTTAATAATATACAGATGTCCCATAAGTTATGCATCAAACGAAATGAGGTGATAGGAGAGGTTATTTGCAATCAAAATGACCAAACATGTGGTGATCCAATTCTTAACCCTTTCAGAGATATATCAATTTTAACATTTTTTTTTTTTAAATACGTAGAATTGTTTTTTTTTAAATGATGTACTATCTAATGACAATATTTTTTATCAATCCGTATTCATATTAGAATAGTGAATTTTGTTTTTTATAATATTTATTTCTTAAAAAAAAAATTTACATTCGAATGAAGCTGACATAAAAAAGTGCACTAGCGAAAGTTGAACCACAACTCTAATTGGATTACAACATATTTGGTCATTTCGATTGCAAATAACCTCCCCTATCACCCACTTCGCTTGATCCATGACTTATGGAACACCCTGTATAATACTCCAAACAGGGTGAACGCATTATTATTGCACTTCGATATAATATTTTATGAGATGCACACAAAGATAGCCGAATCAAATTAATGGATTCATATTAGTATTGAACTTCATACCGCTACATGTTTAGAATACTTTATTAACCGATTGCTACAGATATATTTGCTATGAATAAAATGTATTCGATAAAACATGTAAAATTAATTAAAGGGCCGACAAAACAAATAAACCAACTTTTTGGTGCAACATTATTAAAGAAAAAAGTATAATTGTAAGTATACGAATTTAGTGCACCACTTTGATAGCCGTTAAAACCATTGATAATAGAGACAAATGGAGATATAGCATGGAAGCGTGCTGACTGTCGCCGACCTACGACCAAAATGCATCGACTATCAAAGGCAATGAAAGTTATGCTTTTGGTGTATAGGTAAAAAAGGCGGTGGGCGCCACTGTGCGTAGACGCGATTTGCAGTAGTATGGGTGAACGATGTTGGCGACACTTTTTTGGGCGCGGATTCATACTAATAATGGTTCACGACTCATCTCCTCAGGGAAAATTTAATACGTTTACTTTAACATTTTTTTTATAATATTTTAATTATGTTTGTTTAGTTTTCGGACCTCCAACATTCCGGAGAAGACCTTCTGGGTCTACAGTGCCTACGGCTGGGGCTTCCCCCTCGTCTTCCTGCTGGCCGGGGTGATCGCGGAGAACACCGAAGGAGACCACCACAAACCAGGGATAGGGAAGAACTCCTGCTGGTTCAGTGGTCAGTGCATAGCCTAACCCAACATTTTTTCAATTAATAAATCCAGCACCTAACCTAACCTAATCTAATCTCACATAAGAATTGACGTAAAAGTAAAGAACACGACGAGTTAAACGATAATTCACTTCCTGAAACAAAAGCAACCTATTACTTCTATTCTGCACCAAGCCCAAACGTAATAACTGTGACCTAACGCAACCTCACGTTTCTTCCCCTTTTCAATAGTAAAAAAACAACACAAATTGACGTAAACGTAAAGAACACGTTGAGTTAAACGATAATCCCCTTCCCCTTTTCCTGAAATTAAAGAAAAACCAATCGCTTCGATAAAGCTCTTTTCCCAACCATATTTCTGGGAGATAGATGTGCCACTACCAGGAAATAAAAATATATGACATGCATTTCGCTACCTTAATTAGTAAATTACCTAAGTTCATTTTGGAAACATAACAGGAAAAACAAAAAACTGTTTATTTTTTAAACTGGTGCGAATTTTAAGATACGCTTTGGATCTACTTTAAATACATAATAAGTTTACGAAATATTATTTTTTTTAATAATTAGGTATCAAAATTAAAATTTAATAAATGGATTTATATTTATTTATACCATTATTTCATATTTTTTTAATATATAATTAAAATTAAAATTTTAATGCATATTTAAAAAAAACTAATAATTAAATAATTTTTAGAAAATATATATAATTTTTAGAAATATATTTTGCCACGGCCAAAAACCGACCCCCTTTGGAATATGCTTAGAAGGCAACAATGCTGACCAGTGATCCACTTATCAACTATTGTAAGAATGGTGGCATAAATTCGTTATATACTCGTACACCCACTGAAAATAAGAATTATGTAATTTTGAATTTTAGAATGTTACGTACATCACATCACGTCCGAAATTATATTAAAATAATAGCACCCCCACGTAAAAATGTCCATCTTTGAAGTTATTCTATTGGCATTTTTTAAATAAATAATGCAGGCATAAGTGAACAATAAGTAGGATTTTATTTTTTTTAAATTGACTAAAAGACAATATTTTAAGTACACCCGGGGGAGAGATAATTACATTTATGAAAGTGTTGTTTTAAACAATCTTTTTTATATTTATTCTAGGCAAGGTAGAAACGTGGATTTACTTCTACGGCCCGGTGGCTGTACTTATTCTGTGTAACATTTTCCTATTCTTCGTGACGTCAATTCACCTATGGAAACAAACGAGCTACGAAAATGTTACCAAAGTGAAGAGCCTGCGATACAAGTAAGTTGACTTTTTATGAATATTTTCAAAATATGAAAAACTAGCAACCAAGCTGAAAAAAGAAATTCTGTCAACATTGCGCGGCAATAATTTAATTTAGGTCGTATATTACTTTATTCTGATCGTTCCATTGTACGTGTATGTTTTACAAAGTATTTAAAATACGAATATGATTTTTAAAGTGGAGAAAAGTATGTTTAATAATTTGTCGTTGCGTTTTTGTAAAAAACCGTAACCAAAAGTTTGTAATCCGCATTACAAAAAAAAACCTTTTTTTTTAATATTTCCGATTGGATTTTGATAAATGCTAAGCCCATGAAAATTTATAAAATATTTAATAAATATTTTTCTATTTAAAAACATTATGTTTATCGTATTGCGTAATAATACTATCATTATTTAGAATTAATAAATAATAACTCTCCGACATCCCTCTCCCCGTTAATATCTACTAATTATCTTTGAATTTTGATATACAATATTAATTTGTTTTCTAGGTTTCTTCTTTACTTGAAGATATTCCTGGTGATGGGATTATCATGGATTTTCGAAATCATAAGTTTCGTCCACGACACGAGACACATAGTTTGGTGAGTTGTTTTAAACTAACGAGACCTATAATCACATCAATCTTTTAAAGGTTATGTTTTGCAAAAACAATTATGTCTTACGCTTCCGCTGAGGGTAATTTTGGCTTAGAGGTCGCTCCGTTTTGATTGGGGGAACCGATTCTTTCCTGAAGAAGGCACGTTTGTGTACGAAACGAAATTCAAATAAAGTGGTGTACGAGTACATCGTAGATGCATATAACTAGATGTGACACTACGCTAGCAGATATCTCCATTTGATTGGAGTCCATGATGACTATTGCTCGACAGATCTTGGTCATTTTGCAAAGTCCGTGTAAGCACCGGGTGCTATCCAATTGGAAAGACCCTCCTCCGTGCCGGATACCTCCCGACAACCAAACGGAACAATATTTTTGAAGTCATTGTCTGCAAAAACCGCCTCCGCACGCATTCGACTTGCCCACTGTTTTTAAGAAAACGTGTGGGAAGGAATCTTCCCTTTCGGGGGGAAGGAGGCTTTCGACGCGGTGGCTTTAGTTTAGGGTGAAAACAGTCGTGTAGACACTATTTTAGGGAATGTTGACTCTTTATATAAATACAAATATATATATACACTTCAATAGGCTCGTCCTATACCCGTCTCAGAACAGACATCGTCCAGTGAGACGGGTAGAGTACATGTAAATGTTTAAATTTATATGCCAATAAACGCCCAGGTTGCCGGCAATGAAAATTAAATGAATAGGCTCGTCCTAACACTCCCAGAGAGGGGCGACGCATGAACTAAACAAGTGCGAACAAGTATCAAGAAATTTAGAGCGAGAAAATTAAATACTCTGTTCCTATACTACACAACTTTACAAATATACAAAAATATTATCGTGGCGCCCTACGCTTACACGCGTATTTTTAATATTTATCTTATAAAAGACATACCTACATAATGTCTCCGTAATGATTGTGGGTTTGCAGAATATTTTGTAAACGTTACATTTATGTTTCCAACGTCGACCTGTTTCCAACCTCGACCACTATTCGAATACTATTGACCATTTATCTTCTCAGATTACGACAAATTCGAGTCTACGAAATGAAGATAGGTTTACACGCGTCTTTTGTCGACTGTATATTATAAACCATATATTTTTGTTTCCAGGTTGATGATCGACACTTTCAACTGCCTGCAAGGCGTGGTATTCTTCCTGGTGCTGGTGCTGCTGAGGAAGCGAGCCCTTCGGGGGCTCGCAGCCCGGGGGCTCCGCCTGCCCTGCTGCCGCCTGGCGCACACAGGGCTCGACGAGGAGTGCGACGAGATCGTCATACACGAGGAGGAAGCCCCAGCCCTGACCACCTTCTCCTAGTGCTACACCATCTGCGGGGCCCCCGCGAGGGGTGGCGTTTCCAGTCATGTTAATGCCGCCCCTTCGGGGCCCCACAGAAATGAACAAGAAGCCAACTTCGATACGTTCCTCTGACTTATAAGTCGTACCGATAGGTTTTTGACGTCAACTTGAAAGGCTTCATTAGCTCTCTTCACTGGGTGAATTGGTTTCTTTGACGCCATCTGTCATATTGAAAGACTTCTATAGCTCTTTTTGTCATGTCGATTGGTTTCTCTAACGCAATCTGGCGTATGGAAAGGCTTCGTTAGCTCTATACATCACGCAGATTGGTTTCTTCGGAGCCATCTGTCACGTGGAAAGGCTTCATCAGTACGTATCATCATATCGATTGATTTCTCTGAAGTTATTCTTCGTATCGATGGGTTTTTTCTTTTACCTACACTAATGATCGAATCGATAGGCGCCTTTGCAGATTTTCGTAATAACAGCATTCACTTACTAATTCGGAATTAGATACTTTCAAAGTGCCATAGAACAGAAATATGCGAATATCATCAAGAATTAAAATTAATAGTAAACCATCGAAATCCAAATCTGTTTTGGGAAACGCAAGGACGTATATTAAGTACATAAAATGAAAGTGTGAAATGGACAATGGACTCAACAGAATAAAGTGAACAAAAAACTACGCGTTATAATATTTTTTTTATAAAACTAACCACATATCAATAAAATTATTAGTATATTACAAATAAAATGCTTCTTTTGACGTACTGTATTAAACGAATATTATATAATAGGAACTAAACACAGCATGCAAGCCTCAGAACAGAAAAAAAAGTGCAAATTATACAGTAATTTTAAAGTAATTCACTGTGGTCTCTTCACATTAGATGTTTCAGTTTTAGACCATAGGTAAAAAATACAGCGATCTTCGCTGCGTTGCTATCCATATCTCTCCCACTTGCGCACCTCGTATTGCTCCAACCTGTCTTAATTGTGAATCCCGAATCAATAGTGACGTGTAAAACGATCGAGAGTTTATTTTTCAATATGATCGATATTGAGTAAGGACTCCCAATAGTGAATAAATAAAATAGTTATTTTGTTAAAGTTCCTATTCTTGCGTGTAATCACTAATTACTACATGACTCGGAATTTTCAAAATATTTGTAAACTACATTCACGAACTGCGACTAACGAACGGAATCTCGGCAAGTGAGAATAATTTATGAGCGATTTGCTATGTCCACATCTCCCTTCTAGTCTTTTATCTGTTCTGAGATACAAACGATACAAGAATTTTAATGGAAAAGTTAAATTATTTTCTAGTCAATGAATTAAGGAATATTTCTCAATAAGTTAAAATTTTATAACGTTCGGGATAAAAAAAAAAACCAACATAAAATAAGCAACACTCTTTTAGAGCCAAACATTGTTATTAAATATCTTTGTAATAAAAGTCTATATTTTGAGCTGGAAATTTCTTGTATACAAATAAGAGTCTGAGAACCAAAGATTTAGGACTTGTGCATAATTTTACAAATTCCACAAATAAATCTACATAACATTTTGCTGTAATTTAAGATAAAATTTAGTACGTAATTTTGAAAAAATCATTATGTACGTTTTTTTTAGTAAAGAATGAGAGATCTGATTATTATTGTGTAAGTTAAATAAAGTTATGGCTAATTTTTATTATGTTTCAATATATTTTATTGTGTAGTAATTGTCATGAAGTTTTGCAAATAGTACAAAATGTTGATGTTTTAGTAATAATAATAAAGAAAATGTTAACATTACATTATTATTATATAAATGCTAATTACGTGTACATTAAATAAAACCTATCAATGTTGAATGTCATTAAAAAGATGAATAATTAAGAATAATGGCGGCTAAATGTTTCAGACGGCCCTGCTAAATAAAACATTCGATTCTTTGTAAACAAATCGCAAGTTTTTATTTAGTGTTTTTTACATAAAAAGAACTACTCTTAAATATTTAGGTGCATCCAAGTGCCTTTGGTTATTTTTTTTAAGACGTAGTTACCCAATAGATTTTTCAGGCGTTCGGATTTTATTCGGATTTTATCAGGATTTTTGTATGAATTATCTGGATTATGTTTGGATGTTGTGCGGATTATGTACGGATTTTATCCGGATTCTGTTCAGATTTTGTCCGGATTGTAACTTTTGGGGTAACCGTGAAGCTAGAGAAGGACCAAGTAGCCAATAGTGAAGATGCCTTTTTAAATGGAATAATAATCCGGACCCGATTCGGAAATTATGGTGACTATCGATCTGTGGTACAGTGATTAGAATGCCAGGCTTTTAACTTAAAGGTTCCGGGTTCGACTCCCGGGAAAATCAAATGTATATTACTTTAGTCTGGTTCTCTAAAGAGTTCACTTTCGGGTTAAAATCAAATGGTTATAAACTATAATAAAATAGTTTATATAATCAAGGATTCACAAAAAATATAATATTACTTTGTAAAATGTCAATACACTTAATAGTATTTTAATGACTTATTCTATTTACAATGAAAACGAGAAAAAATGATGGTAATGAATAATATTATTAATAATGGCACGATGGTTTTGATTTACATGGCTTATATACAAATTGTTGCCCCTTGAACTATTCAATTGAACGAATGTATATATTTTGTAGTATAATATATAAGATTAGATACTAGATAAGTTGTAAAATTAAAAACTGTAGATTTTAAAGACGCCATATTAAATTTATGTGTTGCCATAATGAATTAATAAAATATACGTCATATGCATGCATTTTTATAAATATGTAGGTACTTAATGTAAAAAAAATCGAACAAAATAAATAACCACATAAATATTATGAACTATCAATAAAATAATCCACATAATAATTATACAGTCGAACCTGTCTAAGGATGGCTAGGTTCACAACATAACAACGGGCGGTACCGGCACAAACTTTCACCCTTCCTCTTTAAAACGAGACTAAGATGGGGCCGGTGTGTATTTTTAGCCAAGTTATTGAAATTACTTCGACAGTCGCTCATTTGGGCGCGATTGCCTCCCCACACTCGGCATCGATTTTAAAGATGTTTTAACGTCAAAAATCGCTCACTTTAGTAAAGCCAATAATAATAGAAACAAGGAAGATAGACCATGAACCACTATTAGTGTAAAATCACGCGAACAACATCGTACTGCAAATTAAATCGACGCACAGCGGCCATCCCATAATAATGTGTATAGCGCCGTTTTTTTTTAAATCACCTTAAGGGCGCTGTACAAATATTATTTCCTAGGCTCTATCTAATTATGTACAAACAGATATCTCTCTCTGTTTCTATTATCTATGGTTAAAATCAATTTACTATCTATGATAAAAAAAGAATTTATTATCTGTGGTTAAAACCAACTTATAATTAATTATAACCGAAAATGCTAATCTTAACTATCCTAAGCTAAACTATTTTCATAACTAAATTCCGTACGTAACTACCTGACATCGTCATGGCGGGTAACACTGTTGCCAGATCCATACAGCCTGTGGGAGTAAAACAGACAAGAACCATTCTGCCAGAAGATTAAATGATTACCAGCAAAAATGTTCGGTTCTTATTAGCTTCACATCTGATAAATTTTAAGCAAACGCATCGTTCTAATCTACGGAAAACTGACATTTTATTAAAATGTGTTAGGTTGGGATATTTTCGGTTGGTATAAAAAAGTAGCATTGTGTTGGATTGACATAAAAGCTCCGATCAGGTGTTGTAAAGTGTTACAATTTGACACGTGTTCCAGGTATTAGTAAGCGTGAAACTAGTAAGAAGTAACAAATATTTTTCTATTAACAGAAGAAAATACATAATTAAAATATTGACAAATTAAATTTAATATTATAAATCCTTAAACGTAGTTCTTGTTTAAATGAGAATGAAATTTTAAATGTAGTGCCATATTAACTATTAAATATTATATTGTCTCTTTGGAAATAAAGTGTGAATAAACTTACTTAATAATTCTATTTTTGTATGTTTTTAATATTATGTGGTCACCCTGATTGGGGCGGCAAAAAAATCTCCAAAATCCCTAATACATTTTTTTCAGGTTTTCCATTTCTAACATTTATTTGGGCGAAAATTAACTACCTACCAAAGTTTTCTATTGTAATAATTCAAGTAAAAAAAAACTCCAATCAGTTTTGGTACAACTTTGCACCTTAAGAGGAACGGCTGCGCCGCCTTTTTCATACGTAGCTTAATTTTGGATTCGAGGCCAAAATACCCATCCAAACTGAATGATACAATTTTTAAATTAAAGGTTTAGTAAATATCTAGTACGCATGACAAAAACAAAAATAAATAAATTATTTCGAATCCGTACTAGATATTTACTATACTTTTCGATGAAAAAAAAAATCTTTAGGTTTAGGCGAGTATTTTGGCCTCATAACCAAAATTAAGTTTTGTATGAAACAGGCCACGCAGCCGTTCCTCTTCAAGTTCGACCACAAACAAAAAATCATTACATAGTGTAGTCCAGAAAATTGTCGGTGTTGCAGATTTCTGTTATCACATTTACCGCTGAATATTATCGGATTCAAAGTCAAAATCGAAAAATGTCGAGTGAATCAAGTGAAGACGAGGCTCTGGTATGATATTTATTCCTTTGAAAGAGACAAAAAATGAGGAGGTTTTAGATCCACCCTTACCTCGAATGTAACATTTAATGTAAATTATTTATTGCTGCCGGGGAACTGTCCGGAAATGATATCAAATTCCGGCAAATGTACCGAATGTCAAAAAAAAACATTCCAAGAACTGGTCCAGCACGTTACTCTATATATAATAAGTTTTCCTATTGCACATCAAGCTTTCTCAATTGTCCCCTTTACTGCGTATGCCGGTAATTTATAGTTACCGAAAATTCATTCCCGTTCCATGTTTGAACTCAAATTATGAATGACGCGTAAACGATCGAAACGCAGTGCATAGATTTACTGGATGCGTGTTTACCGAGAAGCTACTGAATTGTTGTCCCGCTTGTGGTAAAATATAAGTACGTCGCGCCGCTCCCGCTTCCCCCCGAGTCGTGAGCTAGTGCCCATTGAAATGTATGGCGCAGTGCCCGTCGGTATCACGCACGAAGTTTATGTCGATTCCCTACCGGACCGTCAGAGAGTGGCCAAAACGGTCTTTTTCGTGTTCCAGCACAGAACTGTCACCCACGGTAGCTAGCGAAATACTTATAAATTCTTTGGCAAGAGACCTGCGTCTGCACATGGTTTTTTTGCTTGTGATCAAGCTATAGCGTGAAACTAAAAAGTACAATGACAAGATAATATTGTCAACCGTTAAATTGAATTAATTGTCGAATTTACATTATTTTTCATCGATTTTATGAACTCTAAACCACCTGTTTCTGTATAATTTTTAATCAACGAATACCTGCAATGCCGAAAAAACATGTGCGTGTTTAATTTCATCGTGAAAAATAAACATCAAAAAAAAAGAAAAGAAAATAGCTCATGTGTATATTTACATTTATAATCGAGAAAAATTTATTAAAAAGTCACCATCTTTATTTGGAAATTGGGCGGTAAATTACGCATAATTACGTCATGTAATGTCGATGACAAAAATTATTTAAAAGGAACTCATCTGCATAGGTAGCGCCCAAAATGAGTCATCAATCCGATTAATATGCGTGTTCAACGGTCATCTAGACATAATAATGGTAATCCCAATCTATAGTGATGTACCCGGTAATAAATGATAAAATGATGATAGAAAAATTCAAAGAATACAGAACGGCGCCAAAGGTACGTTCACAAAGCAAATAATCTGAAATAATGTTGCCAGTGTAACATCGCACAACGCTACTTAGGGTTAAACGTGATTTATTTTTATTTTTAACATTGTACGTGATACGCCTTCACTCATGTCAAACCAAAAAACTGAGGTGACAAACGGGGAGGCGAGGCGAATGTGTCGAATACACTCTCGCGCTCGGCTCCTTCGGGCTGTCTCCATTAGCCAGCATTACGTCTGGTTTGCTTCTTATAGCACTAAAAAGCACCAAGCTGAAATAAGGAACTCCAGTAAAAATATAATGGCTTTAAAAAATATATATTCATATAGATCAGCACACGCCGATTCTGAATATATAACTTTTAATATATATAATTATACGAAGAATTTATAAATCGTTATTAAAAATTTTTAATAAAAAATCATCTCATCAAAACACCTCGTTGTGTTGGTACCATTACATTTGGAACATCTGACGTCACGTGCGCATTCTGTTTTTGGATTCGTACGGACATTTTTTTTTTTTTTTATGTTTTGTATTTTAAATATGTATTTTTTTTAGATATGGCGACATTTCAACTTAATTTGGGTGACTTTAAGCTCTATAATTGTTGTTCAATATAAAAAACTATTATTAGTGAAATAAATTAGAGTATTCACGAACAAACGAATTATCAATAGGGATATTTTGATAATGTTAATGCTCAATCCTATTATTATTCTTTGAGTTAAAATTTTCTAAAAAGGTACATAATTTTCTTACTAATATTAAGTTATGGTTTACCGTGAATAGAATATAAAATTATGTACGGTAAAGCTCATCCGTGTTTTTACATTTGACATTCTAACCTCAAAACTGGTCAAAACCGACGGGCCATTGATTTGGAGTGTTTTGGCGGGCTTTGAAAATTTTAAATTGTTAAAAATATTTATCCAAGAAAAATAACTTTAGAAAAAAAGAAATATACTGGTATTTAAGTTTGAAAGTCTGAACAACGTTTGAACATTGATAAAAAAAATATTAAACTTACAGACAGTTTGAAAATGGCCTTAAACGCCGAAACAGCTGTCACAATAGTAAAAACAGAAAATACTTGCAGAACTTAATAATCACATTATTAAATTTGATTTACATCAATTTTTTTTAATTAAATGGAGTTCTACGAATTAAAAACAAAAACAATTAATACTATATACGTATATTGCTGAAAACAATAATCATGACTATTTCATATTTACTATTTTGTCTGATATTTTTTCAAGAAATATTTCACTTTATTCAAAAGTGTGGAGGCGAATATTTTTTCAAAACATTACTAACATTAAAAATAACACTCAAAACATTTGTTTTCATAAACATTCCGATTCCTGCTAAAATGTTTTCTTTGATTAAAAACAAAACATTTTGTGTAGACGACAAGATGAGTGTTTTAGGGTAATATTTTGAATGCAATGCATATTTTTATAGGTTGGAGTAAAATATCATTGTTTTATTTATTGGTTGAATAAAAAAAAACAATATAAATATCAATTAATGTGTTTATCACAATGTGTCATTTAAAAAGTTCTGAAATGGCGGCTGTAATGCTATTAGAAATAGCAAACAAAATAAGAGAAAACGTGATAGTTAAATAAATTATTATTATTATGACTGATACACTGCAAATTTCTTATAATAATATACGTATTATAAATCTCGTATATTATTATATCAGTACTGAGCACAGAGAATAGATAATCTAAAAAACCCATCAGATTTTTGCAGTGACTGACGAAGTATCATTCAAAGCGACGCATAGATACACAAGCGCCGTGCGGTGTTTATTAAAAAAATTAAACAAACCCTTCAACCCTTCTACCCTTCTACCCTTCTACCCTTCTACCCTTCTACCCTTCTACCCTTCTACCCTTCTACCCTTCTACCCTTCTACCCTTCTACCCTTCTCCCCTTCTCCCCTTCTCCCCTTCTCCTCTTCCCCCTTCCACTCTTCACCAATTAGAGGAATGTTTTCCATCAATGACGGAAAGCAAAAACATTGTGTATGCACACACAAATGTATACGGTAACCCCCTCTTTGTTTTGTGTTTTTGTGTAAATGTTTTCAAAAAACAAACGCAGGAGATGCGGCTTTACACTAATACACAAGTATTTTCAGTCGTGTTTACAAAACAAAACAAAAGTATTTTCGTTCAGAAAAATAGTCGAGTTGTATGAAATAATAATTTTATAAGTCGCTACTTTTCGTTTGCTTATCTAGCAACATTGCAATTATTGCAATGAAGTTGGCAGCATTGCTCGCGAGTTACGAACTGCAACAAAAACCACTCAAAACAGGAATTGTCAGATACCTGAATGGGGAGTTCAGTTAGTTTTGGATATTTTGAAAAATCCGGCTTTCGCCAGTTCGCCACTTGTGCAGAAATGAAGAAGCTATGATTTTGAGATACCTGGACGCTCAAATTTACAGTAAACGCAACTTTATAATGCAGTAATGGTTGTGTTCAAGATGGAACAAGGAAGAATGAAGTTTATATTGTGCCTTATCGTAGCAGTGTCGTGTTTTACAGAAACTGCTGACGGTGAAACAATCGGCGACAAACAAAGTGACCAAGACTTGAATGAACTATCCGAAAGGCAGAACGCAATTAAAGTTAATAAATGCTGCGAAAAAAATGAGGTTATGGTGGATAAAAGGTGTACCCATATCAGCGAAACTAACACAAGTATGTGAAAATATTGAATTACTCTTGTTTTACGCAATTAAGATATCCATATCATGTGATATTACATACTCTTACATGTGAATTCAACGAGGAAAATCAAATTACGAAGTTGTGGGCTTAAATAAGTCGAATAAACTTAAAACATCAACTGTCAAAATACTTTAAAGTTTGAGTTTTTTTTTAATAGGTTCTTATGTATTTGGCAATTTCTAGCACATCAACCGTAAAGCTAAAACAAGTATCACTAACAATAACATTAATTTAGATGTGGTACATTTTTAACACAGTTTTTCCACTTGAGTGGTAATTAATCAAACAATCGAAACTAGAATCATTGTTTTTATTCATCCATGTCGACTGGTGCTTATTGTATTTCAAATTTAGACGAATATATTATTATGATAATTTCAGCATTATGGGTTCCAGTATTTACAAATGAAAACGGATTAGACAATGTCCAAGTGAAGGCTTTTGAATTTGTGATAGGACAACCTGCCTGTGACAACACACAAATATGGCCGGTCTACCATTTCCACGATTCTGAGGACAAGTAAGTTGCAAACACAAAATATTAGTCCCAGAGTCATTATTTAACAGTTAAATAATATTTCAATACTCCATAGGTCCTGATAAAAATGACATCACACTGAAAATTACAGATAATAATAATAATAATCGGATAATTTTTATAGCGCCGTTTTTGTGAAAAATCACCTCAAGGGCGCTGTCAAGGGCAAGATACTGTCAATGCTGTTGGATGATAAAGAATAAGTTAGCTAAACAATGCCCTGTTCATATTGGGAGTCGAAAGCTCTCGACATCTTTCCTTACACCCCGACGACGGTGTCAATAAATGTTGTAAATTGCAAAAAATTGTTTAGCAAAGTCACCAGACTGCAAGCTATAACGGCTGCATGCCGGGTACATCTGTTATTTTTTACACATCGGTTAAATGTTGTTTTTGCAGATTAGTATTATTGCCGAGTGGTAAGCTCCGCCACTACATCCACCACGAGAGGCATCTGGAGAGCTTGGCGGAGAAACAAGGGATTGGAATCATCTCTCCGTTTGGCCGGCTGAACGATCCCGTGCCCTTGGAGGAGGAAAAAGTGGACGAAGAACCGCACTTCTATGATTACGATCAGGGAAAATACTGCATGGAAAAGGTATCATTATTTTTCCACAATAATATTGATCTCACAATTCAGTTGTATATTTTAAATATTGATTGTTATGAAATAATATTATCGACTTTCATGAGAAAAAAAAGTTATTGTTATCAGGATTTGAATTCTGGGACATTGTGCTAACCGTGGCAATAGCGCTAACAGTTGAGCTTTGGCAACTGTTTTTACGGGGCTACCTTCTACAGAATACCATTTTAAAAAGTACAGCACAATGTATAGGAAAATGGGAGATATATTCCATTGTATAAAAATCATTGTGGGATGTCAAAAGATAAAATACTTTATTGTTTTTTTCCTACTCCTATTTCCCCTCATATCACTCCGTCCGCACTGGGTAATGTATAAACAGAATGTGGCAGGTAAACTTTAAAAATGGATATAACCGTGTTATATCAAAACCATGTAAGGTATTGACTATTCTTAAAAATTAAAATTTTAAAATTATTATCTTAAAAGTTTTTTTTTTATGAACTCTTCACTACACTGAACTAGTACTGCTATTGTATGCCCTTTGCTGTTAGTGAAATATTGTGGGGCAGACAGAGTAGAGGATAGGAGTGAGAGGAGAAGGAACGTTCAAAGCATTACTCATTAACTAATGTAGTGGATACAGATTAGTTCCTCCCCAAACCTGGATGAACTAAAATCTTTTTCATCAGAATTAGTGCATTTTGATATTTAACATTTTTATTTTATTTTGTCAAGAAGTCATTTATTTCTCATCAGTGCCATTGTGGATGTGATATTATGAATTATTTTATCAAACTGAATTGTCTTTAAATTATAACAATGATTTGTTAGTAATGCGAAGACGAGGCAGTAAATTTCTCCAAGACCTGATATTATTCTAGCTGTGAGATTTTTCATATAACATAATTTTTCTTTCAGTTTATAATGACGAGTAAAAATCAAACCGCCCAGTATGCCCTTGTCTGTTCTCCGGAAATGAACCTGAATTGGAGTCAAACTGATTTTCTGATGAGGAAACTGATAAACCCACTGTTCCACATTGTTGCTATAATCTGCTTCTTGGTGGTGTCCATCATTTACTTCGTTCTTCCCACCCTGAGGGACCTGAATGGCAACATTGTCACCACCATCAATATCTGCCTTATCCTCAGCCAAGCGTCTGATCTCGTTAGGATATTCACACAGTTCAGCAGCCACGTCAGCTTTATGGTAGCGGGTAAATAATTGAAACATCTTAATATGATTTATGTTAACGATTTCTTAACCCAATACTGGTCTGTTTCAGCCGAGATGGTTCAACAAACTCTTTCTGTGACTCAAAACCAATGTTTGCAATCACACAGTGATTGATGTATGTTTAAGCTATATTCAGCTACAAAATCTGAATAGCCAGCAACTTTTAATTTTTTGTCAACAATTGCCGCTAGTTACAATGCAAACACGGACGGATACAGCTGTGATTGAGTTATTCGACCGTTTTTTAAATGAATTAAAATATAATCCCAACAGATTACAATGAGGAATAATACAAAAATTGTTGGTCTCAATATCTCATATGATGATAGCTCATTTTAAGTCAGCATCGATGACAAAAGAATATATTCAGTGACCCAATCAACACACATCTGTTGTTACCAATCTATTAGCATAAAACAGTGGGCCACTAAATAAATTAGCCACACAGTTTACTGTTATGCAAATTAACAGCAAAAGACATTGCAGACGCATATTTTAATATTTGTGTTTTTTTTCTGTCCACAGATGCGATCCTGTATATCAGTTTGCTCGCCGCTTTCTTTTGGCTCAACAGCATGGGATATTACATATGGAAAACTTTCAGGCAAGTTTTATCAAACCATGTTGTTGACTGATCAAAATTTGAGCAAACGCTGAAACGGACCGAGAATAGGCATTTAATAGGACCGTTCAAAAGGCTAAAAATTCAAAAAGGCCTTCAGAATGGCCAAGATCTTCAGTATGGAAACAATATTATCTATCAAATATGCAATAAGCATATTAAAAAATCATTATCAGGGACCAGGAGTCGAGCACCGGGAACTCCTTAAAACCACTGGGCATCGATTACCCGCTGTGATTTGGAACTTTTTAAATAATAATTGGGTGATTTGTATAGCGCCATTTTTGTGAAAAATCACTTTAAGGGCGCTGTACACATATATATATATATTACACTGGTTTATCTTATCACCCATAGACAATCTATTATTACAACTTATGGCTAACAAATTTCATTCACCGATTCATCGATCTGTAATACCAAACTATAAATATGTACAATGCATTTGACCGATGAACGTGATGCTGCATTAAAAAACATATATATAGTGAAACTCTCTTAAGAAGTTTTCCAAGGGACCGGAAAAAAAAAAACTTCTTATGTGGGATAATTTAGGCCATTTTTCAAATTTAGTCTTCAAGGGACCGAAAAAATCGAACGTCTTAAGCATGAATACTTCTTAAGAGAGTTTCACTGTATTGTCATATTCTCTCAATATTCTAACACTGGTGTGCTGAGCATTATAAAATCTCATCATATAAACTTTTAAATAGTTTTTTTAACCTTCGACACGCCAAAACGTAAAACAATGTTACTATGGGGGATCACTGAGATAAAGGTTATGTTTATAGGTTTTGTATTTAGGAATACAATAAATTCACTATTTAACTTCTAGTGTGCCGAGATTGCCCATCGGATATGCTAAATTTGTATACGTTAAATAACAGCGTATCCGATGGGCAACGTAAAAACATACTTTTGTTTCGTATACATGTAGAATATAAGTAGCTATTCTGGGGAAACTACTTATGATAGACATTTTTTTTTACAAACATCTAAATACATTATCTGGTAAGACAGTATAATTTACAAAAACATCATTTTGCAAAACATAAGTAAGTTATTGCGAAAATAGACTCAGCCAATGCACGGCAGTCCGCATGCAAAATTTTACCCTCGGCACTCGGCACACTATAGAAATATTAGGCAACGAGAGCTCTGCTTTCCAAAGGTTAAGCTGATACATGGAGGATAGTAATTTTAGAGATTTTGCTACCCCTATTGACAACGTGAAGGAAAGCTTTAAATATATGTAGTCTGGGAAAATGAACAAGCAAATAGCTCAAACTTTATGTTTCATATGTTGTAGGTCACGCAACGTGTTTTTGCGCGTGACGGACGGGCGGAAGTACTGCTACTACTCATGCTACGCGTGGGGCTGCACCATCCTCATGGCGCTGCTGGCTTTCTTTGCGCACTTCATGCTAGACACGGACGCGCCCAAGAAGAAGGGGCGCCACGGGGCCAACTCCTTCATCACCAACGGGGACCAGGAGACCATAGGTAAGACCCCGAAAAAATCCTGAACTTCCAAAAATTATGAATCTATCATACAGGAAAACTTAAGTTTTCTCACTTTTTACGCCAAAAAGCCAAAGTCCCATTTTTTTTAAATTCTGCCTTTGTTTTTACATCAGCTTTAAATATACCGACAATACCTTAAAATAATGTCAAAACCCAAAACTTTACCGGGAGACCATAGGTAAGATTGATCTCTCGAAGAAGTTCCAAACTTTTAAACTAACAATGATGGATAGTATTTATAACAATTACTAGCAGTTATTATGCAACTTATTTCAACAGTTTTTTTTCTTACGAAACAAATAACTTGACTTCTTGTCTGATATAGTTGATATTTCAAAGTTCAATAAATCACAGGAAATGAAGCTGCGAGATCAAAATAGTTCCGTAAAATTAGAAATTTCAGACTGAAAAATCTGTGTAAATTGTGCCAGCGTTAGAAAGGTTAACCGGTTTATAGTCGAGGTCTAAAGGCTCAATTTTCCACCCAATGTGTGTTCAGGCTAGTGGCTGCAAGCCTGAACTCCTAAATCATTGCACAAGCAATGTTTCTGCTTTTAACAATGGGAGTACGGAGAAGTAAAAATATTGTTGGCTTATGCTATTAGAGAATTTAAGGACCAATTTGTTTGTTTTCGAATCCGACGTTTCATTATTTGAACTATGATTTAATGGATTTTTTATTATGACAGGTTGGTTGGGGATAGCAGTTTTCTTCACGCCCATCGCCTTCACCGTAATCATCAACATCTTCTTCTACGTGACGACACTCAAAGTTATCAACCGAATGAACACCTACGGCAGAATACACCATAAGTTGAAACACAAGTAAGTTCATTGGGTTCTAAACTATCCAACAGGAATTGCAAAGAATATTTCAAATGTTTCTTACAATAATATTGTATTTTATGCAAAATGAATGCAAAACGCTGGTGACAGATCAAATACTACAAACAAATTTATCACTTTCTATGATGGCGAAGCAGTAATGGGACCTATAGATTATCCAATTTCATCCGTCCTAGCCGAAGGAAACACGTTGGAAGGCTCGTCCATCCTACCGTCTTTTCTTTAATCCACACCGATGTTCTGACCTGTTTCCTTCATCTAGGATGGATAAAATCGAATCGTCTGTAGGCCCCTTAAAATCTACCACAAAAACCTTACACATTAAACATATGTACCCATTTTCAAATACTGTTTGGCGAGTTCAAAATCAGATGCCGTAGAGTGGTCATTTTCGGGATACAATTTTAACAATGTCTCAACAGCAACAGGAAAAAATTACCACCGCAAAAAAATTAAAATAGGTTGTTTACTGTGGATCCTCTTTTGAGACAAAAGTAAAAAAAGAACTGAAATTAGCTAAAATTAGAAATGGCCATTATGTACTAGCGATTAGCCCATTGCACGCAACGAAAGTGATTAAATTTTATTATTCCCAAACGTAAATTCATAATTTTAAGCTTGCAATTAATTATTGACACTTCAATTTGTTTTCTTTATTATTCCCTTATTTTAAATCATTGTTGTATAAGGTGTTCTATTAAAAAGCACTTGTAAATGTAAAGTAGACTTATTGACTATCTCGGTTGACACTGGTTTGACAAGTGGTTGCTCGAACAAGTGATCCATAGAGTATATTATACCAACAATTGTGGGTTGTTGGGTGGGTAGTGTACTGTAGGTACCTACTGTAAGGTGTGTAGTGTACTGAAAAGTGTAGCAGTTGGCCCGTAGTACCTAACGCAGATGATTAAATTTTATTATCATTCTCAAATGCTTTATTTCATGCTTGCAAACTGATATTTTAAATTTTTTTTTTTTCCTTAAATTATGATTTGACACCTACGATTTCATATTTTTACTTAATTTGTCTTTATTATTCCCATCTTTCTTATATATATCGATGTAAAATAATAATAAAAAAAATTGTCGAAGGATTAATTCGACAATCTGCGTTTTTACTAACTTGCAACACTGCTGCCCCCACCAACTCATATCATACTATTATTAAATTAATCAAATAATTTGTTTCGAATTAAGTTACCCACCTGAACAGTTTAGTTAACCTAACCTAACCGTACCTAATTTAGCCTAGCCTAACTTTCCCCAACCTAGCCAAACCCAACCTAACCCCTAACTCTCCTTGAGGTCACCATAAACTAAAACATAATATTCTATTGAATGTGAATTGAAGTTATCTTACACTTACATGAAACCTAACCTAACCACGCACCCCGGAGGTTTTATTTTCAGGAAAACGGCGCTATTAAATTAATTATATATTATAATCAAATATTTATATATGTAATATATTTATCATTATAAAACATTCTTCAAAATGGGTTCAAATATCAAATTAATAAATCTGTAATATTAAGGCAAAATGTACACCGCATTTTTGGAATAGTGTTATTTTTTATTTAAAATTTAACACAATCCATAAATTCAGTTACACTTTTAAAAATGGCCTGTTAAAGTGAACCATTTGGACGCACACTTCAAATATGGATTTTTTTAAATATATGCTGTAGGTAACTAGGTACTATTGTATAATAAACATAGGCAGATACCTACTTGATTGTGTTATAATAACTCACGGGATCCACTCGTTCTATTTTTGAAAATATATTATTGGGTGGTAAAAGTTAAGAATAATAACTCACAGATCCACTCGTTCTATTTTTGAAAATATATTATTTGGTGGTAGAAGTTGAGGTTAATTTGATTCAGTTTTGGTTTAAAGTAGTCCGCGTAATGTATGAAAAAGTCTAGCAAATTCGAATGTTTTGAAAAACAAATGAACTCCAGGTATCACTTAATGCGGTTCATGCGATAATGGACCCTGTTGCAGAGTAAGTCAAAATTGAACTTTTTGAAAAACAACTCTGTTGTTGGAATTAGAGTATTAATATTGCTTTATTTTAAAACATATTTCAAAATTTTCAATGAATATTAATCCGGTTCCTAGTTCTATGTAAAAAAAAAAAAACTTCAGTTTTGACATGTCACATAAATAGATGAACTCGTATTTAATTTCCCAATATTCTTTAACTACGCATTTTCCAGTTTCGACATGTTCCTTCTGCTGTTCCTGATTATGACAACGTCCTGGCTGTTTCTGCTATTATCCTGGATGGGCTTTGATGGCATAATGTACGCGCACATCATCATCAACTCCCTGGTGGGCCCGCTCGTGCTCTACGTGTGCGTCTTCCGGCAGAAACACGTCACATTTCTGCTGCGTAAAAGTTGCTGCTACAATGAGCCGTTGCCGACGAGCGAATGGGGCGATGAAATGACGCAGATGAACGGCAGCTCTTATTAAAAACAAAGTCCCGTTGATGACAATGTTTTAAGCCGTTATTTATTCGTGTTTAAGTACTGATTGAATTAGTGTACTCAAAATTTGCGATATTTATGAATCTTTATTTACCCACATGAAATTTTATCTTATAATTTTTATTAATGCATGTATTTTCGAATCTGAAAGCGATAATTTTACCAAAGTAATTTGATAATATCAATATTAGATCTTAATAATATATTTGGGCAATCATTTTTTCATTGCTATTTTACAAACTATCAAAAATGATCTTTTATAACGGTTTTGATTTATACAAATTGAAGCCTTAAATTTTTTTATTTAACTTAATTCGCATTTAATTATAAATATTTAAAATACATTGGAAATTTTTTGAGTGGTGATTTTGCAAAGAGATACATTTCTTTTTTTTTTGGTTGAGTATTAAAAAGTGTGCCTTAAAAAAATAATTTATTATGATATGTACTTGAAGTGTTAAATTTATACGTCCCATGTGAAACTAAATTAAATGTTCCACTTTTATGACAACTATTCCATCCAATATGAAGTTAGTAGATTCGGCAGCAATATTGAAAAAGACATTTCTATCAAAGCATAGACTAGTCCTAACTGATATTTATCGCCCTCTTGGGGATATCATATATCTCTATATTTTATGTGTTTTAAAAAATAAAAGACATCTATAGTATGTATAAAAGCAATAATTTATTATTATTGTAAAACCTGCAACTCTTGTATTTTTCTACTTTTACAAAATTAAACTATCACATGACTTCTTTTTTAATTAATCAGCAATATAAGTAACAGATATAAAAAATAAAAATAAATTGTTTTTATTGCATGAGACAAAAACATGCATCTGTGTGACATTTTATAGCATTATGAATACTAACAAATACTGTAGAAATATAATACACGCAACATTTCCAATACGTTGAGATGGCAACATGCTACACTAGCGCCCTCTAGCGGCCCGAGTTGTATGTATTAGTTTTTTATCATACATTTTAATAGATTTTCTGTGAATATATTCTTAATAAATTACAGAAATCGAAAATTTAAAAAAATTTTAATTAGGTGACCTACATTTTTACTCCTTTTTTTGCTCATGTATATATATATATATATATATATATTTAAAAGAGGCTATTAGGATTGTATTAACATTTAAAGCCTCGCTGCTCGCGCACTGTCTAAAATGTTTACAAAGAAAATAAAATATTTATTATAACAGCAATACAGTATGGAAGCCTATAGCCCGGGCCGGTAGTGTAGCACGTTACCAGTATTTTAAGAAAGCTGCGTGTCTATCAAATATCATAGACATAAGTCTAATAATAATTATGTTATAACAAATGCCAAACATTTGTTCTTCGGGAGTCAAATGTACAGCTTAAAGAGTTTTTTGGTGGAATTAATCACTTGTATCATGAATTTTCGAGCCGAAATTCAAGTTCTATGTTTTTTTTTTCAAACGAAAATAATGTTAAAATGCCAACAAATCTGGACACGCCTATCAGATTCTTAGAAAATCAAGGAGGCAAAATTTACAACGCGCTAAAAGCCTCCTTTTCTGAATGAGCCTTCAACGTCAACTTAAACTCAACGTCAACTTACGGCAGCTGAAGTTAATCCAGACAAAAAGCTTTGCCTGAAATAAGGGTCTAAATGACAAATTAATTATTTTTCTGTGATAAGTAACTTTCCACAAATTGCAACGACACATTCCATATTGATTAAGCCAACCGGTACTTCGGTTGAGTCGCCGTGGATACTGGTTTTCACACCATGACTAAATAGGCACGATTAAGACTCCTTTCATATCTTAGCCACTCTCGCATCCATCCATTAATGTTAAGAATTTACTAATCTATGTGCAATTATAATAGAGCTGCTACGTCCGATTTAAACTTGCTGTAATATTAATAAATTTGCCAGTTTGCTCGTTAATAGACATTGTGCAGTCATTTTTTACACAATAATCTGTGCATATATGCATATCATCAACTGAAAAGGTAAAATGTAATAACTTACAAATAAAAAAGATTATTACGTATAAGACAATTACATTAATTGTAATGTTAATTCGAGGGATATTCCTTTTCTCCCGCCTTGATGCTGTGACAGCTACTTAGAAGTGTGTGGCTCGTTCTCTTCGGCATTATAGATTTTTCGGGAATATTTAGCTCCTTTTGCCTTACCACAAAATGCGTCTTGTAACTGACTCCTAGAGCAGCTATATTCCTTCTGCCTAGCTACGATTCGTTTAAATAAAAGCGAGTTTACTTCATTAAAAACATTTTGTATCAATACGCAATGGACTTGGCTTACGAGACTTGTTTCCTTTTGCCAGGATGTACGCCAGTGAGGGTTATTCCCTTCTGTCTTCTAACCCAATATTACATTTATGATTAAGGAATAGCTAATTTTTGGGGAAGTTAGATTTTTATAAAAGCCTTAAAAATACAATACGTAGTTGCGTGTGTGATAGCCGAGACTTTGAAGAGACAAAGTGAGAATAATTTTAAAGGTGCTTTTGAAAATTAACTATATTCTGCACCGCCAAAATATTTATGTAGAATGTACGATTTTAAATACATATTTATTTTATATAATAGTACAAAATGTAATTAACGCGTTTATTTGAAATCTTGATCATTACCCCGGTGAGAACGTAAAATTTATGCAATTTCAAGAATTCAAGTTTAAAAAAGACACCATTTCGTTAGTTAGGGATATTATTGTTAACAATTACTAACAACTTAAATTTACTGTTAAAATAAATACTATGTAATAATTGGTTTGTGTTTCATGAAAGACATTAACTATATAGTATACAAATAAACTATTGGCCTTTTTTTATCATATGGAGCCTTTTTCGCATACTGCATTTAATGTTATAAATATCCTGCATTGTTTTTATCAATAAAAATTAATCATTTACAAAAACCTTCTTTGATTTATGCACGTTCTTTGTACATTTGAAAGGTAAAAATATTAAATCACTGTAGAAAATAATATTAACATAACCTAAATGAAAATGGAAAAAAAATTAGAGAAAATAAAAAGATTTCAGTCGCATTAACCTTGACTCTGTGCAGAAACGGGCGGTCCGTTTGATAGATTCGCCTATCTTAACAAATGCGTTGCAATCTTTGGAGCACAGACGTCGGGTGGGAATGCTGTCCTTGTTCTACCGGTATTTTAATGGAAGATGCTCCGAGGAACTAGCGTCATTGATCCCTTCGGCACCGGTGCATAGTCGGGAAACACGCCAAACGCGCGCCAACATTTGCACACGGTTGACATTTGTCACATGAGAACGGGTCGCTTCTACGACTCGTTCTTGTGTTCAACAGCTCGGCTGTGGAATGATCTGCGGCCTCTGTGTTTCCTCCATCCTATAACATGGGTCTCTTCAAGACCCAAGTTCACTCCTTCCTATCCTCTAAAAGATCCTCCACACAGCATCCCCAAAGATGATATAGGCCTTGAGGGAAATCATTTCCTCCTTGGTCTCCTGTGTGGAGTTACTGTAAAAAAAAAAAAAAATCTGGGACTCGAACCCAGGACCTCTGCCTATCCGGATAGGATTAGCTAAGTTGGTTACCAACTTAGCTAATGAGACCCGTTTAATTTATGTTGTCTTTATCGATATCATATCTCAAATTCAAGGTTTGTTAATATTATTCTCCATTTTTTTTATCCCATATTATTGGCAGCTATCTTTATAATTAATCCCGGATAGGCAGAGGTCCTGGGTTCGAGTCCCAGATGCAACTGATATCTTTTTATTTTCTGTCATTTTTTTCCATTTTCATGTTTCATTTAGGTTATGTTAATATTATTTTCTGCAATAATTAAATATTAAAATGAGGTTTTTTTTAAAATCTCAATAAAAATAATTAAAAATTGTTATAATTTTATTTATTGTAATGTACCTAGATTATTAATTGTCTATTCCAATGTAAACCAACGGTAGATATGTAAGTACGTTGGCAGAAGGGTTAATTCAATCAATGGAGGACTAAATGCAATAGCTGCTAATGAAAACTTGTCAAAGGAGATGAGGCTAACAGTTCACAGTAGAGTTCTGATGTTTGGCAGTGAGGCATGGAACTGACTGAAGTAGACTGAGTGCAGTAGAATTAAAAACCAAGAGGGGTGTGTGTGGTGAAACTATGTATTATGAGGAGATTGGTAAAATATCCAAGACCGATGGAAATCTAATGAACAAGATTAGGAAAGGGACACTTACATAGTATGGACATGTAGAGCAAATTGATGGAGAAAGCGTCAGAAGAATATATGACGAGCAAATGAATGGCAGAAATTGGGAATGTCCCAGAAGACATGAGACAATGTATGAATGCAAATGAGGCAACTAATGTGGGGCATACTACGGACTTCTTAAATAAACAACCGATAAAACAGAAAAATTAACAGATCTCATGAACGGCGGATTAAGCGTCAATATAACAGATTTGTTAAAAAGCTGAATTTATTTTTAAATGTGTACATATCATAATATTACGTAGTATGCACGCAGCTCGAATTCGAGTTCCAATAAAAGTTTCTTTGCGCACGGATTTCACGTCCTTGTTGAAATTAGGAACTACTTTCTTAATTACGATTGGTTCAGAGTTGTGGCCAATGAAATGGAACATTCTTGTTGGCTAATTGAAATGAAATTCATACTACACCGGTTGTAGAAAAAAGTCCCACATTCTTAGGATTAAACAAAAAAGAAATGATTGTATAAATGAACCCCAAATTTCAGCACGATTATAACTGCACGATGAAAGGTAGAATATTTTATTTAATCCTAGGGTTAAACAAAAAAGAACTGACAATTGCACGACGGAACACAAGATATTAATACGTTTAAGGACATGATGAAGGGACTCACCTGGCCGAAGAGCCCCCCCTCGGGGCGCTGCAGAAGACTAGACAGCTGGCAGCGCACCACGAGATGGCAATCGTCCATAACGGCATTGAAGAAGCGGCGCGTCGGCAGCAGGGCCTCCAGGTCTATCATCAGCTCCAGGAAGCGCTCGCAGTACCTATACAAATGATTTGCATCAGAAATTAAAAAACAACTTTTCTTTCTTCTGTCTATGTGATGCCGAAATAGAGTTGCCAACTGTTCAAAGCCTGTGGGACTGAACTGCTGTGAGGCTGAAACAGGGCCGGTCCTATACTGGTGCAATTGGAGCAGTCCGCTCCAGGTGGTCGATTGCCAAGGCGCTGATAGTACCTAATTTTTATTTATTTATTTAAATTGTTATATTAGTTAGAAAAAACTCATTCCATTCCAGCGCCTATACAATAAATTGAAAAATCCGTATTATACCTACTTGGGTGGCAATCGAACCCGTAAAACTCGGCCACAGATTATTATTCTGTGATATGGGTTCCTTGTCCCTACCATACTGAGACATTACTGACAGCGTGGAAAAACTTATATGCCTCTTGTTTTATTGGGTCTTCCACACGTCTGGTTTGACTCGATACTAACTAAATCCACTGCGTCGAAAGATTCAACCATCCGGTCATCCTTTCCTAAAGTTGGTTATCGTGACTTTAAGAAAGAACGACCGGATGGTCGATACGGGCTGAGAAAAGGAGACAGAATACGCAGTGCAAAATGAGAAAGGTATAGGCGACTAAGCACAAAAATAAAGAAACGAATGAATGGGACACAGCTATACGAAATTGTAGTGCTATCGCATTCTCCTAAGCCAGGCATTTGGACAATGTTTGTGTCGTAAATGATAAATGCAAACGAATTTGAAACATATTTATAATGAACACAAAGCTCATTTTTGTGCCCCAAGGTATATATTTTTATAGTGAGGATATAGACAATGCAGTAATACACACCTAGCTCCACGAGGAATTTGTTACGCTCATTGACAGTTAGTAGATGTCAGACAGTTTTTATTGATTTGCTTCGCTTCGTTATTTTTTTTATAATTTTGACTGATCATAATTAAAAATATTACTCTGCGAATTTAACAGAATAAAATATTTTTGAGTAAAATGTTATAAGTCAGACTCCTTCTTAATACAAATAGATTATTAAAATAACACTTTGTTTCAACTGAATTACAATAAGAAACAACTATTTACGTAGGTGGAAATGCAAAATCATGCATTAAAATTAATTTAAAGCTCGGTTTAATTTTAAGCAATAATATGAGTAGGTATTGAATGTATTATATTAAATACTACTTCCTGTAAATAAATAAAGGTATTTTCATCTAGTTTGCAAAACGTCACCACTGTTAAGTTATAATACCTCATTTGTCCAGTGTCCACGTGGAAAATAGCGAAGATATTATTACATACATATAATGACTACACAGATTTTTTTAGACAATGTCGAAATGAAAAATGGAAAGACATCCTCGCATAAACAAAAGTTTTCCTAAATTTTAGGTTTTAAAAGGGGGAGGCAAAAAAAAGGCAGCTTTTGGCTCAGAGCCGGGGCTGGGCTGAAATAATTGGGAACGGGAAGAAGATAAGGTAGAGGATGGTCGCGAAGTACCTGACTATTCCGATCTGGTCACCAAACATAGCTAAAGCAATTTCATTAATCTAATGAGGTCTTACCGTATTTTATTAACATCCACATTGCCGTCTAGGGGAATTGCCTCCAATATGGTCATGAATTTAATCATAAGCTTCTGCAGGAAGGTTCTCTCCCACATGAGTTTCTCCTGCTGCTCCGGCTTATCTTTCTTCTGAATGGCTCGCCAGTATTTGCGCCATTTTGGTACAGTGCGGAACTCTTGTTCTCGTCGCCCTGAAATCAATATCAAATTAAAATATAGAAATTTTATCACTACAAAATAGATTTTGAAATACATCTGCAATAATAAAAAAATAAAAAAAAAGCTGTGTTTACTCTTCAATACTACAAGAACCAATTTATTATCTTTAGTAAATAGTTTTTGTTGCTATTTTCTATTTATAGTATGGCGAAACCCTCTTACAGGGTTTTCCAAGGGACCGGAAAAAAATTCAATTCAATTCAATTCTTTATTCCTTTTAAAAATTTACATTTTAAGGCATTTTTAAAGATATTATTGGATAAGACAGCATCCAAAATAATTACTTCTAAAAAATAATAAAAATTAAAAGAAAGAAGGTAGACATACATAATCTCAGTAAATTACACATAGAGTTATTTTACAAGTAGCAACAAAGCCTTATGTTTAAACGCAGCTACATTGATGCTAAATATGTCGATATCCGAAGTGATTCTATTTAACAGCAAGGTTACCCTTCCCCACCGGCATGACCATTGGCAAGTTGGTCCTGCAGGCCGGGAGATGAAACAGTCTATGCTGTCAGTGACGGAGATAACTATTGGGGACATAGAAAATATGCTCTCCATGATAGCCGAGTTTTCGAACCATCCGCGAATCAGTCTGAAGAAATGTGTACATCCCTTCTGAAGCGCAGATGATACATTCTGAGCATACCTAAGAGAAAGTAGGTAGGATAGAGCCACGGGTAGTAGCCATACTCCCTCGGGTAGAGAAATCTCAAAAATTTCTTCTGAACTCTCTCCAACATGAGGGAATACTTCACCTGACGTGGGCTTCAAATCACCGACCCACTCTCAAGTCTACTCCTTACTAATGAGTTATGTAATATTATGAGAACCCGGGTGTCTTTAAAATTCCTTGCAGTGCGTAGGACGAAACCCAGCATTTACTTATCACTTAAAAAACTTCTTATATAAGAAAATCTTAGAAGTGGGTTAAATTACACCATTTTTCGATTTCAGTCAATTAAAAAAATTTGGAATTCTTATACAGTGGGTTTCACCGCATTAGCTAAATATGAAGAAAAATCCTTGAGAGATTTTGTTGTTTGTAGTTACTTAATAAGTTTTTAAGCCTAAGCAAAACAGAATTTCTATGGACATATTACAAATATCCCTGAAAAACGGGAGGTTTTAAATTCAATTTTTTTTTTAGCTAATCTCTAATCAGTCTGTGTCAGTCAATTCTGACCGTTATCCATATTAGCGCGCTCCCTCTTTTTTTCGAATTCTTATATCTGCTTTTCAACAATCTTCGATCGGCCCGCCACGCCGTGCTTAAAGGACGCACGCTGGCGGGTTTGGCATTTAAAATTACGGTTTTGAAATATTTAAATTTTATTACATAATTTGTTTTACGTGAGTAAGGAAAAATACATAAAGGTTAAATAATATTGACGCAAGCAAATGTTTTTAAATAAATTATTGTATTCATTACATTCCTTTTTTTTATATGAATACCGCACAAGAGTCCCAACTGCTCCCAACCGTCTGGGGCCAGTGAGACTATGGCATCCCCAATTGGGAATGTTGTGAGGCTGAAGGTATTGGGGAGGGAAGGGGAAGAGGAAGGTGGGGAAATACCTGGCTATTCACATCTGGTCACCAAACACGGCTAAAAGCCATTTCAAGCAAAGTTTCAATCCTGAATGGTGGTCTTTCACCAGGGCGATACTGAGATTATCTTCCATTCCTAGATACTATTATGTAGAAATGCAAATTTATCTAGTTTGTAATTTGTGTTTCTATATGTAATTATGCGTACCGATAAAAAGTATTCAAGTAGTCATTTTAAAACACAATATTTAAAATAGCCTTGTTTTTATTTTTAAATAAACAAAATAATATAATTATGGAAAGAATAATTATAATATTATTTATTTAAACTTTTAAGTTTTTAAAATACTGCCGGCATAAGAATTAAACATAAAAAAAAAAAAATTATGGCAGCAAAATAATTATTCAATTTAAATAAAAAAGAGTTAGGAAAAATCGGCTGTTTGGGAATTGAACAGGTGTCCCCTGCATGAGAGCCACGAACGATGACCCTACCCCAGGGAAAGAATTTCTAATCTGACATATTTTGTCATCCTGTATTAGCTGTACGAGGTGTGTTCAAAAGAAAGGGTGAATTTCGAATTTTTTCGAAAAGTATTTATTTATTCATCAATATCCATTTTCTCCCCTTCAAAGTAATCCCCCTCAGATATAATGCACTTATGCCAGCGCTTCTTCCAATCCTCGAAGCACTTCTGGAATGCACTTTTCGGTATGGCCATCAGCTCATTCTTCGATTCTGACTTTATCTCATCAATTGTGGCAAAACGCTTTCCTTTCATTGGTCTCTTCAGTTTCGGGAATAGGAAAAAGTTGCAGGGAGCCAAATCTGGTGAATACGGTGGTTGAGCCATGATTACAGTGTTGTTTTTGGCCAAATAATCACGAACAAACATTGATGTGTGAGCTGGTGGATTATCGTGATGCAAAATCCATGATTTGTTTTTCCACAATTCCGATCGTTTGAGCCGTATTGCTTCACGCAAACGTTGCATAACTTCCTTGTAGTATTTCTTATTAACCGTACGACCTGTTGGCAAGAACTCATGATGCACCACGCCATTGTAATCGAAGAAAATAGTGAGGAAAACCGTCACATTTGATCGAACTTGGCGTACTTTTTTCGGTCTTGGCTCTTCTGGCCGCTTCCATTGGGATGATTGAGCCTGGGTTTCGACGTCATAACCATATACCCACGTTTCATCACCAGTTATGACCCTTTTGAGCAAATCTGGATCATCGTTGACGTCATTCAACTCCTGAGCGATACTAATGCGACGTTACTTTTGCTCAAAATTTAGCAATTTCGGAACAAACTTCGCTGTCACACGTTTCATGCCCAAAACATCCGAGAAAATTGCATGGCATGAGCCGATTGATATGCCAACATCCTCTGCAACTTCCCTAATAGTGATTCGACGATTTTCCAAAACCATTTTCGTCACTGTTTCGATGTTTTCTTCGTTTGTTGATGTGGTTGCAACTCCAGGACGCTCATCGTCATTAACATCTTCTAGGCCTTCTGTAAAGCGCTAATATTAATGTACCACTTATAAACACTTTTTTGAGACAAAGTAGACTCGCCGAATGCCACAGTCAACATTTTAAGTGCGTTGGAGCACTTTATTTCATTTTTAACACTAAATTTAATACATATTCTTTGATCCATTTTTTTTCAAAAACAAAAATCGAAGAACACACAAAAACGTGACTAACCTTTCCAGTTGTCAAAAACAAACCACCAATCCAAAATGGCTGATAATGCTAACATATAATAAACATATGTATACCAACATAACAAAAAAAAAATTCGATAATCGAATGTACACAGCCCGCGAAAATTCAAAATTCACCTTTTCTTTTGAACACACCTCGTAAGTACAATGAAAAAGCCCGTTTACACGTGCCACATTCGAAAACGTAACAATCAGAACTTGAAGGAACCGATGTATGAAATATTCGTGAATTAACTTCATCTCCCGAGGAGGAAACAATTTCCATAGAAGAAAAAAGTATTGTTTATTTATTATTACGAAATTCGTGAGGCGCAATACACCGAAAAATCCTCAAATTGTATATGCTGAGAAAAATTCAGACATTTAAAAAAAAACTCCAACTAGACTTAATAATTGCATTATTTTAGATGGCAGAAGAAAGTACGTTAGGAACTTCTCATGAAACTAGGATTTCGTTGGAAAAAGTGTCAATTAAGACTTAAAATACTAATTGATAGAATGGCTTAGACGGTTTGCGAATGAACGAAGAAAGGAGTGTAAGAAGAATATATGACGAGAATGTGAATGTAACAAGCCGGGGACGTCCGAGGAAGACATGTCACGATCGAGTGAATCAAATACTTGAGTCGGGCCATATCAGAAGTCAGAATAACAGAAGAGAATGTATGAATGTGAATGAAGCAAGAAATGTATGCCTAGATCGAATTGTTTAGCAGTTCATCCTCTCATCGCCTACCCCTGCAGAGTAACGGCTTGATGGTTAGTTGGTTAGAGATAGGATATTTTTAGAGAGATTTGCAATAATAATGTATTACTCGTAATGTATTATAGTCTAAGCGTCAGATTTTTCAGACTTCACCAGCCAGGCAGAAATCGACCTAATTGGCCTATCCATTTGAAACACCATAATGTTTGTTTTCGCTAAATAGAGGAGGTGTCACGCCTATTTAGGGGAAAATAGACCTTCCGCTTATAGAATTTCAAAGAAAGCGAGGCTCAGAATTGCTCAATTTCGATTCCGATCGCCCGTCGACTTTCAAAAACCGTGAGGCTCATTTTAGCTCATCAAGTCTGAATGTGGGCCGACCGAGTTCGGACTCGCTTCGTTGATTTGCAGTCAACGTGTCTCGCGAAAGTCGATCGAATCGCCCGTCGACTTTCAAACACGAAGCTCATTTTGGCTAAGTGAGTCTGAATTCGTACTGACCGAGATAGCCGCGGTAAGCGTATCGACTTTCGAAGAGGGAAATCGGGTGGGTACCTTCCTACAATGTAGTCAGTCGCTATTGACTTACCAATACAAACCATTTGCAGGACTGCAATAGGCACCTACTAGTAATAATGTATTATTCTTGTCCATTGTATTATAAAGGGACTGCTACATTCGGAATGACGATGGTAGTGGTGTTTTGAACACTATATTAGTGGGGGTAATTCAAATCTAAATTCTTAGCAGGGTTATTTTTAGCCTTAATATTGTTTACATATCACCTACCATGCATAATGTTTTATTATGTATGTAAATAATCCTCCCATAACCACGAGCTACTGGAACTCAACTTAATAAGTAATAATATTATTCTACTCTCCATAATATGGAGAGTAGAACAATAAGAAGAAAAAAATATGTATTATATTATATTTTTTATAATAAATAAATAAGTTCAGCTTCCCACCTTGCTGCAGACTGACCCACATGCTGAGCGAGACGAGCCGTTTGACCTGGTCGCGGCACAGCGCCACCTCCATGCTCCCGCAGCAGCGGTTGAACAGCAGCAGCTGCGCAGTCTGCTCGCGGATGTCGCGCCGCTCGCTGTCCTCCAGGCACGAGTTCAGCAGCTGCGCGAAGAAGCCGCCAAAGTGTTCCGAGCGCTTCTGCAGAGCCTGAAAAAGAAGAAATAAAATTTCAAAACAATGCATTATAATATGATTTCATCGATTGCATTATGATATATATGTGTCTAGTAAGTCTGGCTGATAGTCTAGGAATTAAATTACCAAGGATCGAGTTATAAAAGCTAACGATAACAAACAGAATTATACACCGACAATTTTAAACTCTTCTTTTTTTTTCAAGAGATCAACTACCAAAAAGCGTAAGTAATAAATAGATTACGTCTACAGTTTGATGAGGGATAAAATTTAAAAAAAACAACAAATTTCTGATCAAAACGTATTTTTTCCATGAATGTGATAAGAAACTTGTACACTCATTTATTCCGTTGGCCATAACAATTAACGAAAGATGATAAGAAAATTGCCATTTTCAAATATTCAATGCACAATTCTTACCCGAACTTGCAAAACATTACACACAGCCTACTTTTAGTCATAGAAAAATGCACACCACTGCTTATTATAGAATAAATAAAGATTTTAATAATTCTAATTAATTTCTCAGACACCTCTAAACAGTGGCAGTTCGTGGTCTTTTTAGCTGGGGGTTCAATCAGAAATTCAAGAGAAGATAAATATAATAAATAAAATAACTTTGTTTCAATTCCACTTTATTATTTCTTCGTCCAACCGGTTTCGGTTCAACCTGCTTCCTCAGGGGTGAATAAAAATATATTGAACATAATACATAAATACATGGTATTTAAAAGAAAATTAGAAGAGAGAGAGACAGACCATCAACTTAGGTGGAAGGCAAGGAAGGAGGAGCTTTAAGAGGGAGGGAAGAAGGTGGGCGGAGGTAATAGAAATATTTAAAATATGGGGGTGTTAGACAAATCTAGTTGTTTATTAAGTAGATTGGTTTTATTGATTTTTAATGACTTTTTTATTTCAAGGGCTTCAAGATTATTAAGGCGTAGACCTATCCCATTTCTATGTAATACATCTATCCCGGAAGATTTATTAAATGAGTGATTTTTCTCTATAAGGTGGGTGGCGAATTCTGAAAATCCGACACTGTTTAGACATCTCAAGTGTTCGACCACCCTTGTTTGAATGTTTCTAGCCGTTTTACCGATGTAAAAGGCTGGAAAATCGTTGTATTTGAGTTTATAGATGCCAGAATGGCTTAAGTTATTTTCTTTATCTTTAGAATTTATTAAAAGTTTTCCTAGGGTATTATTAGTATAAAACGCAGCTTTAATTTCTGTAGGGAATTTAGAAACACATGAAGATGAAAAATTATTTATGAATAAAATTCTACGCCAACCCTGGTTTTTATTATCTCTGATATTGTGTGTATTTTTATAAAGGAATTTATTAGTTTAAGTTCATTAGATTAAGTTTTTTTGAAAGGATTTCATCAATTAAGCTATGGGGGTATCCATTATTAATTGCAATAGATTAGATTTTAGAGAGTTCTTCAGTAAAGTTAATGTTAGATAAAGGAATAGTGACGAGTCTGTGAATCATAGAATGAAAGGCAGAATGTTTATGGGAGATGGGGTGGTTGGAAGTACTGTGAATTACGATATCTGTGAAGGTAGGTTTTCTATAAATATTGAAATCAAATTTATACAGTAAATAAATTTGGTGGAAGAGGTACCATAATAACTAGCGACCTGAGACAATATGGCATCTGTCGAAACTTTCTTAACTTAGGAATATAACGTCTAATCTAAAAAAGGATTGAATTTGGAATACGAAAACAAAAGTGTGCATTATAATCTGTTTGTTTACTAGCAGTTTTACAAATGCCATTAAAATCACAGGGTTAGGCCACTCTCTGAGGGTCCGGTAGGAAATCGACATAAACCTCATGCGTGATACCGACAGGGAACTGCGCCATATATTTCAATGGACGCTAGCTCACAACTCGGGGGGGGGAGCGGGAGTGGTGTGATGTACTTTAGAGAAATGCAGGAACAAGAAAATAAAAACTTACAAATATTCATTACTAACTATAGAAAGCAGAATAACAACCCTTAACTTGCATCCTTATTGTGCAAAGTTCAGCCAGCCGGCAAAGTGACCGCCAGGGCCATCTCGGTGACACTCGTCAAACTGCCGAGGTTACGTGTCTTCAAACATTAAGATAGTGCTGGGAACAAATGTCGTGGTTCAGCCTAGGTTATTTCATTTTACTGTCAGAGGGATTGTGTTGTTTTGATTTTTTTGTATGAAGTATTTCCTTGGGATCGTAAGCCCATATGTGCTGAATCCACTCAAAATTCACGCAACCTAATATTGCGATTTCCAATGTGGAATTTTAAAGGTGCGCTGTTTATAATGTGCTTATATTATAATGCAAATTAGTCTCACATTCTCATATTTTTAATGTGAGTTCACTCTTTCACAATCAATCGCTCTTTAGAGTAAAAAGCCACTGCCTGTATTTGAAGCAACTGAACTCAAAACTTAAATGTCCCAAACAGTTTATTGGAACATTTAAAACTATGTAGTTGATCATTTCAAAATATTTTGACCAAAGGTTTACTACGTACATACAACGTACTGTGAAGACGGTATCACCAAATACTACATAGATAATAAGTTCAGCTTCCGACATTTGATAGCAACATGCTACACTAGCGCCTCTAGCAGCCCGGGATAATTTTTCATACATTTTAATAGATTTTCTGTGAAATATATTCTAAATAAATTATAGAAATCGTAAATTCATAAAATAAATATTAGGTAACCTACACACAGGACTTGGTTTTTTGATCAGAAACGAAAAATTATTAACGAGGCTATTAGGTTTTTGAGACTAACAATTATAAGCTTCGCCGTTCACGCTCGGTCTGGTGTTTTATAATGAGAATAAAATACTTATTAAATAAGTATGTTGCCACCTCAATGCATGGAAAATGTCAAAAGCTGGGCATATTATCTATTTTAAATGTATTTGATAATCTCCCACCACCTCTTCAAACTTAAGTATGAAAATAAATTGAATAAAATAATATTACCTGCCACAGCGGAACTCTTTCCCTGAACTTCTCATTGAGCATTACCACAATGGACATCATGTGGGCGTAGGATGACTTATCAGTGGTGTAGTTTGGCCACAGGTAGTTTTCCAAATATTGGGAAAATTCTAACATCATGATACGGCGGGTTGAAAAACTGCAAAAATTAACAACAAATTCATTAGTACAGTGGCGGGTTCCCACCATATCCATTAAGTGAACTATTTCATAGAACGATCCTTTGTATGATAGAAAGGAATTGCCACACATTCACACTTACTCCATTGCTATTCTATTTCAATTTATTTGTATTCGCGGAGGTCGCAGAAACGCAGCAAATCATCGAACGAAAAAGTGTTTTTGGTCAAGAAATGCCAGTGTGTGCAATATTTCTAAGTCAACTAAGAAATATAGCAAAGCAATAGAAATAACACATTAATATAGCAAAAAAAACATTGGTTGATATAAATCATCCGAACCACACAGGACCTCGTTAATTTATTTATTTAATTTATTTCAATGACGTATGTCGTACGAATATTCTTAATTTTCATTTTTGTCATCGACATATATATATAGAATAGATGAGGTGGGAACCCGCCTTAACAGACAGAAAACCTTTCATTATTAAATTGGCACTTGAATAC
Organism: Halesus radiatus; assembly: GCA_022606495.2. Classification (NCBI taxonomy): domain Eukaryota; kingdom Metazoa; phylum Arthropoda; class Insecta; order Trichoptera; family Limnephilidae; genus Halesus; species Halesus radiatus. Next base: position 73,228 of record JAHDVE020003563.1, read on the forward strand.
TTTCCTTTCTATTGTAAAAAGGGATTGAGTAGCACACCAAGTCGGCACTTTCGCTAATAATTGAGCAATCGCTATTAAAAATTACTCTAATGCACAATTTCTACGCTAAAAATGCATTTGAGAGCAATTTTGTCAAGTCGGCACTTTCGCTAATAATTGAGCAATCGCTATTAAAAATTACTCTAATGCACAATTTCTACGCTAAAAATGCATTTGAGAGCAATTTTGGCTCAACGATCTACGTAAAATTTATATCGATTTACTTCATGCTGACATGTAGTAACATCCAAATGTGCAACAGTAAAAGTAAACTATATTAGTTTATGCATTTTTTTAAATACATATTTCAAATATTAGGTAGTTTTGAGATTTTTATGTGTTTACTGAAAATGTGCAAACATTCAACAAAAGAGGGTGAAATCTTCCTTTCTTATGAAATTGAGATCTCTTTCAGTTGCATCTTTGGGGAAGGATATTTTCTACTTAAACGTTTGTTTGTTTCACCATAAGCATTAAATATTACTGCATTTAGAATTATTTACTTACTTTGAACCACATATCTCTTGTACGTAAACATCCTCAATTACTTGGGGATCAAAGGGCTGGTGGTTGCCCTGAGTGTTGGGGGCCCAAAACTGATTTGCCAGCTGTAAAAAAAGTTGTTTTTGTTATTATTCTGAACTTAGATTGTGTGTAAAAGCATGAAAATGGTGAAGGACGGTAATCTAATTCGATATTTTAACGGGTTCCGCCCATCAATAAAACATTCCCAGTAGGATGAAGCCAATATTAAGGTATATAAACAATATTTGAAGCATCATATTTAAATGGATAATTTTATCTGGATGGCATGAATCCCCATACAAATCACGTACAAAAATATTTTTAAACTACACTATATAGAGCATAAAAATAAAATATTATTCCAGAAATGTTTTCTATATAAAATAATATAGTAAACGTTACAAAACGATTTTAGGTTAGAAAATATCAGAAGTTATTACTTGGGTTATCCGATCAGAATTGATTTGAGAAACTGTTGGCGGTGGCAGTTTTTTGCTGTCCACTCCCGAAGGAAGTACATCGGGATCCATATCCATTACAGTCGTTTAAAACTAATAAACAAAACAAGAAACAGTGCCGACGATAATGACATTAGCCGCTGTCGCTAAATCATAGACAACGTAAAATAGTAACTACAGGGTTCACAGGCAAAGAGGCAAACTATAAAAAGGATTTCATTTCTATTTTTATACTCGAATGAATAAATCGAAAAAACAACCTGCAGTTGCCAATTCACCATACTCATAATTACAAAAGAATGCATACATAAAAAAATGTTGACTATAAATAATCCTTACTGTTTTGGTTTTTCTAACTCTTTCATTTTCGTGTAAGAAATTGTTTATTACACCCTATTGCGCTATAACATCAACACAATAAAATAGTAATGCCCTTGTTATATATCACGTTTTCAGCGTTTCTCATTAATAAAAGAAAATGAATTTCTGCACTTTCCATAACCCAAAATTCAGAATGGTATATTACTACAAAATTTTCTGGCATTTTTCCCGAGATAGTTAGTGCTTCCTTTTTACCCATAAAAAAATATTGCTCTGCGTTGGTTTTATTTTGTTCAATTTACGTTATACACTATACTTTCTGAGTTATCCCCTTGACGCTACATTTTCTGTCAACACTTTTAATTTGGATTTGATTATTTTTTAGAAACTGATTTTATATTATCACTTGTCACATACTCTCTACTTATACTGCAAAGTTTTACGATGGTCAATAGCTATTACGAGTGGTAGAGAAAACAACTACTCACGACATTGATATACTCGTATATATACTACTGCTAATGAGTTTGTTTTTCTTTTATTAGTATTTACAGTATTCACATTGATCGCTTAAAAAATATTGTTTCTGAAACGTATCTATCAATCTACTATAATCGGTGTTTCTATGATTTATTGTCGAACCGCTGTCAAAAAAGAATACGTTGGGTTGTGTCAAAACTCAAAAAGACAAATTCGTAAAGATATCTCAGGCAAAAGAATATATTTTCTACTCTCAACCTCCACCGTAATATATAACAATACTTTTCAACTATTTACTTTCGGTTAATATAACGATCGACATAAATGTATTGTACTCATAAAAAAGTACGTCTATTCAAAGGAAGTTGGTGAAATTAAGATGCATATATAAATAAAATGATCAATTTTTCTGAGAATCACCTCAATTGCGCTTTACATCTTGTTAAAGTTTGTAGCCCACTTTAAATAAATATTTTTTTAGACTTTTCTTAAAGGTTTCGAAATTACTTTCTGACCTCAACCCAAATGGAAAGTCATTCCAATAATGTGGGCCCAGTACATTGATAGCTCTGTCCTCAAATTTAGCAGCATTCGTACGAGAGGGTTCAACCAATCTGTTCGACACATCAGACTTGGCCGACCTGAGTGTAAGTTGTCTCTGAGTAAGATTGTCCTTCACGCGCTGATTAGTCAAGTATGATGGTGCCAGCCCGTTCAATGCCTTATATACTATAAGACAAATTTTAAACAACTCTTTCTGTGACTCGAACCAGTCTAGGCAATCATTTAGAAGAGGAGTGATGTGACAGTATTTGGTGGCACCGCATATTAGACGAGCTGCTGTGTTGAACACTCCTTGCAGTTAGTTCAAATGTACATTCAGCAGACCAGCATACAAACTATTACAGTAGTCCAATCTAGAGACTACAAGAGCATTTACCATAGTCTTAGCAGAATCTGTTGGGAGACATCTTCTTATAGATTTCAATTGTCTTAGAAAAAATACATTACACTTTACCGTATTGCCAAGTTGAGTATTCACTGAAACAATATTTTGGTCCAAGTAAACACCAAGAAAACAAACTGATTTTAAGGGAATAATATCCACTCCAGAGCCTGTTATTGGACTAATCTTAATTAATTGCTGTCTTCTTGGTGATGCAATCCTAATTCAGTTTTGCTTGCATTCAACTTAAGCCTATTTGTACATCCATTTTGACACCTCATCAATAAGTGTACAATAGATGACCTACAATCATCCACTTCGCAAGGTTCACAAATTTTAAGAAGAAAGTAATCATCAGCATAGCTGTGATAAATTAGTCCTCGTGAAGAAATGAACGGTTCCAAATCACTGGTGTACAATACAAACAAAACAGAAGAGGACCTAGTACAGACCTCTGCAGCACACCACAACATAAAGAAAATTCGGAAGATCTCTTACCCCCACAAGCCACTGTTTGATATCTCTCAGCCAAATATGAGGTTGTTCATTTTAGTACAGAGCTGTCAATGCCGTATTTGTGTTTCAGTTTATTATTTATCATTTGATGATTCAGTGTAGATAGCAGCACTCATGTCCGGTATCATTACTAGAGCAAGTTTACTGTCTTCTACCGCGTTAATCATGTCTGAGAGTACACGTAATAGTTCAGTTTCTGTTGAGTGAAATCTCCTACAGGCAGATCGATACCTCGAAAGTAGCTTATGGTTGTTCAGATACTTTGTGATTGATTCATAACTCAACACATTCCAATAATTTGGAGATATAAGAGTACAGATATTGGTCGATAATTATAGTTATTATCTTATTTTCTATCAGTAGACTTTTTTAAATGCCGCACACCTTTATCCTGGCAAACTTTCTTTGCTTCATCCTCAATTATACATACTGAAATTTTCTGACTCTTGACATGACCTTCTGCTGAAGTATTTGATCGGCTAGATTGTACCATGTCTTTGTAGTGTAGGATGTCACCAACTCCATTACATTGAATGACATTGGATATTGCTTGAATTTCACATGTCGTCTAGTGGAGCCACCTATTCAGCGCAGCCCCACTTCAGTGTGAAGTTAGTTGCAGTAACGTTAGCTACCTTTTTCTTGCTTCTTATTCTCCTATTGGTTGATTTTGAAGTTGATTTCTATCCTGGAACTATTCATTAAAAATGTCAACATAAGAAAATCTATTATGCCACTGACTATAATCAAATACTCTAAAATGACAATACCTCCAGCTCCTGACATTTGATGGCAACATGCTACACTAGCGCCCTCTAGCGGCCCGAATTGTACAAATTGGTTTTTCATACATTTTAATAGATTTTCTGTGAAATATATTCTTAATAAATTATAGAAATCAAAAAACTAAATATTAGGTAAGATGTGATTTTACTCCTTTTTTTCATAAATGAAAAATTTTAAAGAGGCGATTAGGTTTGTACTAATTTGTACTAACTAATACGGTGGATTAGAAAGAGAATAAAACACTTACATCTTAAATTTCCTTTAATTTTAAATTTTTTTACTTCTTTTGGCTCAACATATTACAATTGTTTTTTTTTTTATTCATATATGCTTTAAATTGACATAAATATCTAAATGTCCTCATTAAAGCATATATAAAAGCGGCGAGTCTTATAATATGACTGATTGGTTGTTGCGCCCTCCATACAATCCTTGCTGGAATATAAACTCAAATATATATAAAACGCTTGGTGTTCAGTCACAGCTCGGATTGCCATAACGGAGAACATTGAATAAACATAGATGTTAAATATTCGAGAATGCCGTTGAAGATGAAGGAGATTTTCGTGGCTGAAGAACATTTGTCAGGTGGTTTTCGAGATGTGGAGGGAGGAGCTCTTCCAGATAACTGAGGGTGTGAAAAGGTTTGGCAGGATGGTTGCCAAAAACCTTTTGAAGAATAGGTTTCCGCGTAGACAGAGAAGGTTGTCAAGGTACAACCGTGAGTTATGTTGTCATTTTGAAGAGCTTTCATTAAAAAATACTTGTAAAACTGTGACACTAGACCAGGCATTGAATATATCCTAATAAGCTTGCAGAATAAGAGGTCTTGGAAGTTCTATATTTTAACTAAACGTGGCTTATGGGAAGGCCAACAACGAGTAATATTTGTGCTGTAAATTTTTTTATAACTATATTCTCAGACTTACGCCCATAGGTGTACGAAGTGCTAAAATTCCTGTTTGTATGAACCCACAACCTCACTGTCTTTGACTATGATTATTGAGATTCTGTTAATAAACCATAAGCTTTCACTGTGACATGGTGGGATTTTGGTCTGGGTACTGTTACAATACACACAAACCATTGGCAATGTGGTCCGTGGTGGTTTTTATCCAGATCTGGCATGGTGAGGAAAGTGGAAGAAGCTGGAAGTGACCTTTATATGGAATACCTATCAGAAAAAATTGCTTTCCATTATGGGTACTGTGATTGTCACACACCATACTATGTCCAGAATAAATTTAAAGATGAAGGTGAAGCCTTCAACCGATTGTGAATAGAGATTGGCTTATGATATTTATGTTTATTCGCAATTCAAGGTTTTCTTTGCTAGAGCCAAAGTTCTACTACACTCAAAGTGTTAGTGAGGAATATTATGGTAGAAATGTAGCAGAAATCAAAACAGAATGAGGAATTTTGGGTAAGTAGGTAGTCAGATCTGATGATGAAATTGATAAATTATTCCTGAAGATAACTTGTTTTCATAGTATTAATCAAAACATTATTTTACCAACACTACCATTCGCATTAATTAGAATTTCATCAAAGTTTAATATTTTAAAAGTTGAGTATGGAACATGAAACTTCCAGTTATTATAATTATTAGAAAATTTAAATTGTTCGTAAAATAGGTGTTCATACAACATGGAACTTTCGACCCACAAAATATCTCTCTCACACTCACAAAGCTCGGTCGGTCCCACGTACACTGGCGCACGGTTATGTCTGAGTTCAGAAGCGGAATCAGGGATTTTTTGTTGATTCGTATTTCATTAATTTATGTTTAAAGCGGATCTGAAATAATATCGTAAATCGGGTGTTGCCTTTATAAAAATTACCTTGTAATCATGTTTTTTGTAGTATGTCGAGGACAGTATGATGAAACGTTAAGAAATCTTAGCAATAAAACAAAAAATCTCTTTGTTCCACAAAACTCTCGAACGGTGAATTCTGTTGTCATATGATAATATTATGCACATTTTTTTCTGTCTGGGTGAAACTGTTTTAAGCTTATGATGTTATTTCTTCGAAGAAGTTTGTAACTTTGAAAGAATATCTATTCAATACGAAATAAATAGGGTTGTAAGTTGTAAAAAACTCATTTCTCAACTCAGTTCGCCTTGGATGTCTGCGACAAAATTCCCAGTTACATTTTACCCTGGTATTTTATGTGTGCTTCCTATTTTCATTCATGGTTATATACTATTAATGCATATAAGTAAGGTTACACTATAATGGATATATTAGAGGAGAGTCAGCCCTTTTCTCTAGTTGATTATTCATTACGCCATTCATTTCATAAAGACACAGATGTTATAATATTACATTTGTGCAATAAGGGTTAAAAATTAGATAAATTAAAATCATTAGAAATTAATCGACCAATAAGCAAAGTAGAAGAAATAATCAACTAGAGAAAAGGACTGACTCTTCTCTAATATATCCATTATAGTGTAACCTTACTTATATGCATTAATAGTATATAACCATGAATGAAAATAGGAAGCACATATAAAATATATGGGTAAAATGTAACTGGGAATTTTGTCGCAGACATCCAAGGCGAACTCTAGGAAGGATATTACCCTGATGTGTACCTATTATCACATTATAAAATATTTTAAAGACCCAACAAAAATGTACCTGATTATCCATAGTTCATGTAACTATAGGACAAAAACTGCTATAAAATTCATCTTAGCAAATAAGGGGGAAATTACAGGGAAATAACAAAACTAGAAAGAACCATCTGTTCAAATAAAAGCTGTCACGAATGACTTTATATAATTTGGAAAAAATCCATAGATTCAGTAAATAAACACAATGTAATCCGTCTTCCAAAGGGTAATAAACCAACCCGAAAGTAGTTTTTAAAAACATAATAGTAAACAGTACTGTCAGTAATAAAACAAATTTCAAGTCATAAATAAAAAACAATATTAGAAAGCAGGGCAACTCACTCCCGACATCGATGCTATATATACTATAGATTTAGTATTAATTGTGCCAGTCTGAAGATGCCCGTAATAGGGTGAAACCGGTCCGGTCGAAACAAATAAGTGGAAAAAAGTAACGAAGGTTTTAAAAAAAAAATCATTGTAATATGGAATTCCACCATGAATTGACAGTTTAAAAATTATAAATACTTTCAAATATCGTTATTATTTCTTAACCAGAATGCCACAGGTTCAAATCCCGACGTCGGCAAGTAAATTTAATTGTGTTATTTCACAATTAATTATTTTTAAATGACATACAGTGAATTTTGCAGCACGTTCCAGAGTAGAAGATACTCTCATTATCGACCTGGTAAAAGATCGCACTTCCGAAATGAAACGTTGCTCGAAATGCCATTAGCCGTAGTTGGTGACCAGATTTGAATAGCCACTTACTTCCCCACCCTCCTCTACCTCATCTCCTTCTCACCACTACCTTCAGCCTCACACCATATCCCAATTGGGGATGCCATAGTCTCACTATCTCCAGACTGTTGTGAGCAGTTGGGATATGTAATTATTTTCATTGGCTTGTCTGGGGACTAGGAGTCGAAAGGTCTTACGTAAATTGTTCGTAAAAACAATTTTATGTCAAATTGCTAGATACTGGATATGGATATGGATCACATTATTAACGGTTTATCCCTTCCGTGAAGTTAGCGAAAATAAATTCCAAATTAAAACATTAAAATCAATAGAACAATGTATTGTGAACTCTATTTATAACTATTTCAATAAATTTCATCTTAGATTTGGTAAAACTTTTACAAAAAATTGGTCGTTAGTGTGGAGGCCCGATAGAGTAACCCACCACAGTTTATTCTTCTTCCTACATTAATTTATTTACAGAAAAAAATTACCCTTATTATATTCAGCGACATTGTAAATAACTATAAATATTTTTAAATGATAATGATCATTGAAAATTTCAGTGAAACCCCCAGAACAACGTTTAAGCTTTTTTCGAACATTTTCAAAATCTGTTCTCCTGCCCTAAATACGAATTAAAAAAAAAATAAATACTAACCTTTCTTTAGCCACAAACCTTCTAATAAACGTTATATAAGTAATAAATAAGAATAAAATACCATGCGATGTGCAGTGTTTTTTAATAATGTGTCCTGTGCATGCAAAATCATATCTTCCTTAGCTAAAACTTTATAATATACCTGACAGGTAAGGTATGTTTCTGTATCTGTTTGTAAGGTAAACCCTGGCAAGCAATATTTGTACAGCACCATTGAGGTGATTTTTCACAAAAACGGCGCTATAAAAATGGTCTAATCATTACTATTATTAAGCATACTTGTCAAGTATATATCAGTTACGTGCATGGCCGGCATTATCACAATATCTCTTTCGTTTACAGAACAAAACTCAACATGTGACTGTCTATAGACTATCTTATATAAACTGCTTGAATAATTGATGAAAGATAAATCCCGCGGTTGAAGGGGTCAACCTTCGTGGAACCTTCTCAGATCTTTTTTGAAATTAGAACTCGTTAAATATCGCCCTCTCAACTTATACCTGGATCCATCCCTTTCCGTATACGTTCATCTTGTGCCTGTTTGAGTTCGCGCGTCTGTGTTGGTGGCCCCGACATAGAACAGAGTATTCTTTCGGTACGAGATTATACCTAACAGGAAAATTTCCCAACCCAACCTACCATGACGTTCTTTATCGTCTCGAAGACGAGACTTTCACAGTGCGTTATACATTAAAATATTTATTTAAAATGCTTTAAAAAGTAACCAACACAATTAAAACATAAATATATATTTTATGTCTACCTTCATAAGAAGAATTTAAATTGTTTGATTGTGTTTTTCTGTGTGTTGAGCAGTTTTTACGTACGATTTAACGCCAAAACAATGTTGGTCTGCTGGGTTGGAATTATAGCCTGGTTTTATATACCTGTGAAATACGAAACATGGTGTGCGGGTGCACGGTTTTGACTTTATTTTATTAAGATACGTCACTAATTTTAGATAGATTGGTGTAGGTATGTATTTATTGTTTATACGTTTTTGGTTTCATGGTAAAAAAGGGTCAATTTTAATTTATAATATATTTAGGTTCTTACAATTCCTGTAATAAACTGCAAACTAAACACATAGTATGCTGTAGTAGGCAGTACATGTGAAATATGGGAATAATAATGACAATTTTATCGGCGAAAGGGTATTTTATCGAAGATTTCATGATTTTTTATTAACTTAAGTTTAAATCTGCACAACGATCCACAGGACGTCCAAATAACGCTCATTACTAAATAGTTTATCGAAAAATCAACATATTTCATTTCACACAAATATCTTAAAGTCTCCTACCGGTATCTATAATCCTATCGGCACAATTATCATTGGAATATTTTTGGGCCTGCTATTTTTATTGTTTATCTGTTAAATCGAAAGATAATGACGCTATTACCCGCAGGGTGGGCTCTTCATCTTCTTTCATACACCTTCTCACCTCATACTCGTCTTTTTAATAATATTCTTATTCTTGACACTATCCGACTCAAGGATTTGATTCTCTTGATCACGTTATCTTTTTCTGAGACGATTCCAACTTCTTCTATGGGCTTATTACATCGGTACATTCAGTCACATCAATTATCAAAAATAATGTTTTATTTTACGTTGTACAACAAATGACAAAAAGGGAATAACGTAAATGTATCGCTTTTCCTGAGTGCGAGAATTTTTTTCTAATCGGTGGAATACGTGGTAGATGGAAAACCGTCCATCATGGCTTCGAAGCTTGCGTGACGGGTACAATTTTTTGCAGTTCCACTGATTTGTGCTGGGCTGCAGTCTGCAGAATGGAGATTACCATAAAAAACGACAGAAGAATTATTACTGGAAGTAGAGTTTTTTTATTTAATAATGTTATGATTAAGTTCTGCTCTTGTTTTTAGTTTGTATTATTGTGACAGCTGTTTCGGCGTTCAAGGTCATTTTCAAACTGCGGTTAATCCACATTGTGACGACTTATTTAGATGATTATATTCACTCCCCCCCCCGCATTCTAATTTGGACGGGTTTTTAAAAAACCCGACCATATTAGAATGGAGGGGGGAGGAATTAAATGGAGATCTACGAATTAAACACAAAACAATTGATAATTACAAAGTAGATTTGTTTTGAGTTTAGATGGAAGCGTACATAACAACCGGCTCAAACATAAAAAAAAAACTTTTTGGACATACAAATATTTTTGCGTTTGTAAGAACCTATAAACGAATAAAACCGGTGTGAGATTCGAACTGTACTCGTAAAACAACCGGAGCGTTCTATCCACGGGATATATTAACTTTTATCTTATATCTTTGTTTGGCAATTATCAATAATTTTAATGTATTGAATAAATTTTCTTCGGGATCGAGCACACCATGCGTTATTCCTTGGCGAATAGAACAGAGAGCGATTTGAGTGCACAGTCCGTTCGCTAGTCCCCCCTCCCCATCAAGCTGTATGGTTTCCCCTCTCCCCTCGTGAATAATGCCCCTGCTCCACCTCACCGCCCCCTGCTCCCTAGCCTCCTACATTCGAAGTCCCCTTTCGAACTGTTTTTATGTAGCCGCCCCCTCTCCCCCCGCACTCCGCCCCTCTCCCGCTCATGGCTCCATAACCCCTGTCATACTCATTCGACGGTGAGCGGTTGCCACAGCGGGAAGACGGCACTCAAACTTTTTAAGCGCCATACCCTCAATTTAATTATTGTATTAATCATTTCAGGTACATACCTAAATAATTAATAAAATCCCGACTTTCTTTTCAGTAATTTTGAACAAGGAAATTGATACATTACAGACGTACGAACTTATCTATAGATGCAGTCGCTGTTGTCGATATTGTGATACCAGAGCGAGCAAAAATTTGATGGTTCTTTCATTAGTTCTACTCCTGACCGTCTGCACATGTAAGTTTATTAATCTGGTCTTTGGAGTGCGGTTAAAGTGGATCGAAATCCTTATTATATTTTTAAATACGAAATGATTAGATTTATAAGTCCCAGAATTTATTCCATTAAATATTTGATATTAAAAATATACATGTATGTATAAAACATAATCTTAAACTCGATATCAAAGAGGGGTGAAACTAACCAAAAAATACGCAATTTATCACACCGTATAATCAGATAATTTATATTTATTTAAGTAAAGAAAAATTAAATATTCTTCGTCCAAAAACATATAAAAGTGTACCATACCCATACCATTACACATTTTTACAATTGTTTCAAAAGTTTTACTCGTTAATCTAATAAAATTAGTGTACTATTTTACTGATGTCCGTTTTTCTATTATTAAAGTTGTGTTGAATAAAGTGTTGCAAATAAGAGGATTAGATTTTTTTTAAAAGAAATTATTTATTCATCATGTACAACAAAACCGACATTGTGTCTTACGCGTTTTTTTCTCTACTCTCAAAATGAACCATTATAAGAATGGTCAAAGACCCTTTACTGTCCAGTTTAAGCTAGACTAGAGGAATAATTTATCACAAAACTAATATATCCGCAGAGGAAGACATCGTATGCCGAGAAGGAATGCAGTAACTACCTACACTTCTTAACTTCAACATTATGCTTTCCACATTTGTAGTAAGTTATTGATTAATTAGTTAGTGGTTACAACTTATTTCAACATTATATGTAAACCTGTAGGTAAGTCAAAGTTACAAGCGGTGCTACAGAAATAATTCAAATTGTATTTTTGTAACAATAAGAAATTATGTACTGCAATTTTAATATGTCATGAACTATTGAGGGCAGCCGTTGGAAAAAAATTACCACTAATTATATATTATTATCTTCTCCCAATTTCTATCTTTAGTATTGAGAAAAGCATTAGCATCGAAAACACAACCAAAATCTATGTTTTCCAAAGAATTATTCATTATGCATTATACTACCCAAAGTTATCCGATATGTTTATTTTGTCAACATAATATAATACAGATTATGCGTACATTTTCATCATAGTGAAAATAAACAGAATCTGAAATAGAACCCCCGAGCCACACTTTGAGCCTCTCATACAGAACTGTTTCGTAAGCTGCGCGCGCAGTGAGCGGCCATCGGCGCAACACTAGCGGGACCAAAATAACAGAAAGATACATCGCTACTTCGCAATCGATATTTTAATCGATTCAATATTATTCAATAAATATTTTCCGCAGAAACAAGTCTTTTTCACGAGACTACACGGTGGTGAAAAATACAATATTTTCCCCCGTGTTTCAGAATTTATTTACAAGAAAGTATACGAGTTGTACCCACACCACCCACCTATTTTAATATCCATAGTTCACAATTCGTTGTTCTTGTTGAATGGACTAAAAGAGAGTAAATTGAACGGATTCTTATAATACGATTGTTTACAGTAAAAAAATTCTAGAGCGGTACTGAAATATAAAAAAAACACTTGTAGTTCAGTCACCAGCGTGTTTGTTTTATCTTAATACATGTTTAGTACTCTCCGATATATTATTTTAAGAAAATTGACATGGAATATATTTATCATGCAAAAAACTGCATTTTTTCTCAGTTTTCGGATATATATTACGAAATTCAGATTTGAACAAAAAAAATATTTCGTTCAAATATCGATGGTGCGTGTCCCGCACATCCCTAGTGCACTGTTCATGCTCGCGGCTTGGCACGGTAGAGTCACATCCCAGAAGGACGTTTCTGTTTAAATATCTGCTTTTATTATTATAATAAATATATTATTATTCACGTATAAAAGCAGACACCGTCCAGCGACCGTTTACTATCGCTAAATACGTAACTTGTCGATAACTTCTGACACTCTCCAAGCAATTGCTGAATCGGTAGAATCCCACGAGAAGTCGAAGCAAAATTAATATTTTTGAAAATATTACACCGAATGTATCGCTCAATGTTGCCCGCTCAACAAAAATAACATTGCCACATAGATTTTTTTTCGGCAGGACTTCCCCGGAAGCGCGAGGGTGAAATGCCGCATTATTTTTTAGGCGTGTGATTAATTCCACGCCTCTTTTCCGGAAAAGTTTGATATTTTATTTGTTGACGTCTTTTGATTAATTAATTTATTGGAGCTCATTTAACATGGAATAATATTAAACATTTACGTGAGAAAAAATCACAGTTCCAATTCGAATATTTTACCAACCGGAACGATAGCGCCCCAACTGCTGACAACTGGATTCTCTACCAAGTTGAACGGACGACTGCGTTCCTCATCAGAGCTATTTTGTTATTTTTACATCACTGAATCAACTCCAGTTCCAGTTTGCTCCGGTAGAATCTTAACACAAGCTACTATCCAGATTAATCAGAATGAATGAATGAATATGGAAGAATTATTATTTTTATAAACAATAATTATTAATCTAAAACACTCATCGAAATTGAAAAAACCTTCCGAGCAAAGATAAATGTCGCCGGCAGGACTCGAACCCGCACCCTTCTAATGTCCGGTCAGATGCTCTACCGTTGAGCTACGTCTACATAATTTGTCTCGACGCCATCTATTTGAGGGATTTAGCCGTTACAAGCCTCTCTCATACTAATAAAATTGGTTGTTTACAGGTGAAAATATAATAAAAACAGTAATTATTGAATGGAACACTAGTATATATTGATTAACTTGGCGGGTTTGCGATAAGCCGACGTAGCTCAACGGTAGAGCATCTAACCGGACATTAGAAGAGTGCGGGTTCGAGTCCTGCCGGCGACATTTATCTTTGCTCGGAAGGTTTTTTCAATTTGGATGAGTGTTTTAGATTAATAATTATTGTTTATAAAAATAATAATTGTTACCCTTTGCACTATGCACAAAAATCTTGTCTTAAGTTTTAAAGAACTTTAGTTTATCAATTAATGAATATGGAAGAGGTTGTGAAGCACGAGGAGTGTCAATATCAAAACTGATATGTGTGGCGTTCTATTCTTTCTGTCATTCGAGTTGCTATTCCCTTTGAGTAGAATCATCTTCTGATGTGTATTAGCATCAGGCGGCCTCGATAGCGTAATTGAAAACGAATTTGACTTAAAGTCGTCACGGTTTCAATTCCTGTCGAAGTACAAAAAATTACCCCCTTTTACATATTTATTTTTAAAATCAGTGCCGCTAGTCGGGTTTTTAAAACCAATGGAACTAGCAATAAATTGAAAACTTAAATAAAATTTGGTAAACGTGTTTCATCTTTCAAAATTATTATTAATTATATTTTTCTGCAGTTCTACAGTTATAAATTCTATCCAATCCATTGGGAGTCAAAAAGCTCCCGGCGTCTTTGTCTAGCCACTTTTTTGGGGCTGTTTTTGGTTCGAAAAAGACGCTGGCAGCTTTTTGACTTCCTTTGCGAACAAGGCATAAAAATAGATACTCACGTATTCCATTGCTATACAGGAGAATAAGAAAACTAACACCTATAAGTAGAAACCTGAAATATTAGCATCACTTTTTCCGAAATGTTGTTTTTGGGAAATTCGCATTATTCGCATTATAGAAGCGGAGTTATGTTCCCTTTTTGGTATTTTACAACAAAGTGGTGCATTTTTTTTTAAAAGATTTTTAATGTGAATAATATTCTTTGCATTATTCATTACTATTATTATTATTTTAATTTTTAGACAACCGAAAAAAGGAATAACAGTACTCGGTGTTTTCAACGTGAAGTTATCGGCGTTCCATTATGACGTCCTCCATGGTCGAGGGGTAAGGCTCTCGACTACGAATCCGAAGGTCGCGGGTTCAAATCCCGGCGTGCGCAAGTAATTTTTATTTAATTAATTTGTGTTGTTTCACAATTAATTCATTTAAAAATAATATTTGGTATATTTGAGCACATTCCAGAGTGGAAGATACTCTCAGTATCGCCCTGGTGAAAGACCACCATTCAGAATTGAATGGTGGTGCTTGAAATGGCTTTTAGCCGTGTTTGGTGACCAGATCTGAATAGCCAGGTATTTCCCCTTTTCACCACCTTCCTTTCCCCTTCTCCTTCTCCTCCCAATACCTTCAGCCTCACACATTCCATAATTGGGAGTGCCATAGTCTCACTGGCTCCAAACGGTTGGGAGCAGTTTGGGACTCTTGTGTGATATTCATATAAAAATAATAAAAAAATCGCCATTCAAACTTTTCAAAACCATAGACAAAGAAATATTTAGATTGTACAATATTGTTTTCTTATTTTAAAATGTCAGAATATCACTTGAAAAATTGCCGTTATTTACCAGAAAATTGCGAATTTCGCGGTATTCGCATGAAAATGGTGAAATTCTCTTAAAAATTAGCGAAAATCGCAAACATGAAATTTTCAGGTTCACTACCTATAAGTACAATATTTTTATAAACTGAGTGATGTTGAGTGTTATCGCGCATAAGTCGATTATCTTCAAACTTTTCCAACAGATCACAATGTTGCACCGGGCAATGCCGGGCCCCGACGACCCGTACTCTACTGTACTGGTACTCAAGTATACTCGCTGGGAGCTAGGACTGCTAGGAGTGAGGTGTTGGGAGTTAGGAGCACGCTCAGTCGCTCGGCCAAGTCGATATTTCCTTGCCGGCGACGTAGAACATTTCGTCCCTCTGCAGCAAAAATTCAACAAATACGATTTTGGTCAAAATTGAGCGATATGCTAAAATGGATCCCTTTCAATGTTGCCTATTCAGGAAAAAAAATCACCAGATCCTCTACTGGTCGCTGTTGTCCATATTATTTAATTTTCATACATTTCGAACCAGCAAAACTTCAGCTTTTTCTTTTGTTTTCACTAGGGAAAGTACCTATACTTTACACAAAAACCTACCTACCGTACACAAAAAAATAACTCTATGACCCTTTAGCTAAAAGATGTGTCATTGCAAATATTAAATAAATCTTTGATTGCGAATATCTCCGAATCACTTTGATATATTTTATATTACTCTGCCGAATTAGGTTTTCGTTATTTGATGACTTTTTGCTGCAGATGGACGACTTGAACTTTTTCTACTTCTCTTGCCTTGGGTTTTTGGATTACTTGGTGTTTCACTAAGTATTGCGTCTGTTGCTTTGGGTGGTTGGATTGCTTGGTGGTTCTTACTAAGTATTGCGTCCATTGTGTTGAATTACTTGGTGGTTCTTACTAAGTCTTGCCTCCGTTTTTTGTTGCCTTGGATTGCTTATTGCTTTGTGGTTCTCCCTAAATAGTGCCGCTGTTGTCTTGAACTTTTATAGTTCTTCTTGTTCTAAATAGTTTGAAACACTCGCCCGAAGTCCCCTCTTGTTCCCGCAGTAATCCCACGATACAGTGCACCACCACAAAAGCAAGAATTTATTTAAAATTATTCTACTCAACCTCTGTTGCCTTGGACTGTTTGGTTATTCATACTAAGTCTTGCTTCTATGGTCTTGGTTGGATTATTTAGTGGTCTTAGATAGTCTTACTTCTGTTGTCTTGGATTGTTGGATTGCTTAGTAGTTCTTACTAAGTCTTGCTTCTGCTGATTGAATAGTATCTCCAGGCGTTTCGACTTGCAGAACCCAACGTGTGTAGAGGTAGAGCGGGGAAGTCCTCCAGGCCTCCAGGCGCTCCGTCTTGCCAGTGCGGACAGTGCGGTAATTGACTTTGCTCTGTGAACACCATGGAAGAAAGAAGAACACGTGCTACCCGCAAATGTGTCATCGATCCGTCTCTTCAACGGATCGGATTATTATGGACTTTTTGAAACTACACAAAATCCAATTCTTAAAAGAAAATATTGGGCAAAAAAAAAGTTCATCGAAAGGCGTAAGTTTGGAAAGACTTCGTGTCCAATACAATAACGCCTTCCGCATAATGTTTGACCTCCCCACATCCTGCAGCGCTTCCAGTATGTTCACTGAGGGGCGAGTTTCCGGTTTTGCAGCCCTTACCAGGGTGGTAGGAATGAGGGAAAGAATAAACAGCTCCAGGAACATCCTTATCATGGAAGCCCGCCTTAGTCCAGCCTCCAGCATCGACGCATACTGGAGAAAGATATTGGCCCCCCACAATATAAATGCCACAGATCCTTAAAGGCTTTATGTTCATGTACTTATTTTTTAATGCTTTATGTGTCATGTCTCATTCATTATTATTTTATTTTTATAAACCTATGTTAGCTTTATATGGAATGTACAGACCTGTACTAACCTACCGGAATAAACACTTATTATTATTATTATTAGCTAAATAAAATCCAATGAAAAAAAATAGTGCGCAAAGCCAGTTATGTCAACAATTAGAAAACGAAAACCACCAATTTTTACTCGCTGGTAAGGAGGAAAACATTCAGAAATCTATGTGTTTTTAAATATACGTACAGTACGAATTACGAAAGGGCTAAGTGAGATTATATTAATAGTAACAGATAATAATATAGGTAATAATATCAGGCGTGGGGAAAAGGGTTATTCCCTATGCGGGGAATAAAAAACTATATGTAAAAATACATATTATTCCTTCTTCTGGGAATTACATCCCACAAGCTATGTTGGTCCTTGTAAAGATCACAAATCTCTGTAAAACTTTTTTACTTTTCTCAACATGATGTTGCTCGTCGTCTGTAGGTAGTAATTCGCTAACAACCGTACTGAACGCTCCCGTAACGAGAAATGGTGGTGGCGTGGTGGGTCGAAGGACAGGCCTACACATGCTTCGACTTGTTCTGTTTTTGAGTGGGGGTATGCAAGTTGGAATAGATGCTCTGTCAGCGGTTCGACAACGGAATAATATAATTCGACGGTTTTGCCCCCAGACCATTCTGCCCCCTTCCCCCACCTTACCTCTACATATATTGGGTTCTGCAAGTCGAAGCGTTTGTAGACCGTTTAAGATTGATTGGTGGTTGTCTTGAATTGTTGGTTTGCCTGGTGGTTCTTACTAATTCTTACGTCTAATATCTTCGATTGTAAGATTGTTTCGTGGTTTTTGTTAAGTCTTGCTTCTGTTGTCTTGAATCGTTTGTTTGCCTGGTGATTCTTACTAAGTCTTGCTTCCGGTATCTTCGATTGTAAGATTCTTTGGTGGCTTCTATTATCTTGAATTGTAGATTTGGCTGGTAATTCTTACTAAGTCTTACTTCTGGTATCTTCGATTGTTAGATTCTTTGGTTGTTTTTACTAAGCATTGCTTCTGTTGGTTTGCCTGGTGGTTCTTACTAAGTCTTTCTTCTAGTATCTTGGATTGTTTTTTTTTGGTGGTTCTTACTAAGTCTTTCTTCTAGTATCTTGGATTGTACAATTGTTTGGTGGGTTTTACTATCATTTTGCATGACTGGTACTGAATTGTTTTTGGATTATAGTAACCTCGTCTTATGAACTCTACTGTCAATACGTAAAAACTTGTTATTAAACCTCTTTTTAAAATCAATAAGTATTCCTAAATACTTATTTAGTAGGCAGATTGGTTAATTACGGCGGGTTTCCGGTAAGGAGAGGGTATTAAAGATCAATCCCGGTTACACAAATAACTTTTTTGTTTCGTGTGTTTTTCTATTGCATATGAACTGATATGTGGCCAAGCAGGCGAACCTCAGAATATTACATAATATACCTACTTTCTATGTATTTTTTTTTCTAGGAAAACATGCAGTTGTATATACATCATCATCTTAAATTGTGTTTGCATTTCAGTTTCTAATGCAGGAAAACATACCTACGCGGCAAAGGAAGTGATGTCAGAAGGCGAACCTCGTATGACGCGCGGCGAATCCGCTGCTGGTGTAGATGCGGAGCCCGGGATCTTATTCACTCAACCACGGAGGTTGTCGCAAGTTACAAGATCCGATAGTAGCGGAATATGAGCAGGATGTTTTGAACAATTGGTGAAGTTTTATTGTAGGAACTCTTGGATCTAGGAAACAAACAAATCAGGTCCAAAGTGTTTTTTAAATATTTATTTGTGTGCTGTAATTATTCATTCCTAATTTTTTTTCATTCGCAGTTTCTAACTCTGGAACGCAATAATCAGTCAGCACTTAAATGGAAGATTTAAAAAGGGCGAAAAAATTATTTCATCTATAAAACCCATGTTCCATAATTATTCATATTTTTCCCTAGATCTAACGAAATTTCGTCAAATCACTGCACCAGAGATTAGCGACCTACCAACAAGATATAATTTCGCGATTCACTAAAGCTGCTGTGGCTAATGAAAACAATGTCGTGGGTTATTAAAAAAAACATATTTTAAATATTTAAATCACAATTTACGCAAGAAACTAAAGTTTTTTTTTAATATAAAAAGGTAAAATCTTCAGTAATTGACTTATTTTGAACAACCCAAATCAGAAAAAATCTATTGATTTTTACGAAATACTATTCCGTACAAAGTTTTAACAAATACTATAGTCGCTGCGCACCAAGGCAGCTAACAGATTCAAGGTTTGCACACTTCCACGGTTTACTACGGAAGCACCATGATTTCACGAACTATTTCTTAGAACAGAAAGTCCCATAGAGGCTGAATTCAAAACGCACGTATGTGATACAATCCGGAGTCGCTCTCGAGCAATATTAATACGGACGGGTTAATTTTTATAGCACGAACTTTGAATAGCGAGCTGTTTTAAAGTGTGTTAAAATTATAATACAATTATGCTTTTTTATTGCTGTATTTCAGAGACCTGCCCAATGGGGGACATAAAATTATTGCCCTAAAAAGGAAGGAGGTAAACATAATTCAATTGGGTTCACTTAATAGACAATCACCTGATTCCATACTATGATATTTCGGAATCATTTTTCCTTCATATTTTCTTGGAGCAAACACAGTTTTATAACCTCTACGAACTGGACGCCCGGTGACGTCATTTAGCCGGTGCGTGCGAACCGGTTGTTATAAATTGTCATCGGTCGGAGGACCGCTTGATAGAATAAGACATTGGTCGGCGATTCGCTTGATAGAATAAGACATTGGTCGACGAATCGGTTGTTAGAATCAGACATCGGTCGGAAACCGATTGTTAAAAATACACAACAGAACTGGTTGATGAAATGTGTAAGATATTTGTCGGTGTTAGAATTAGACATCGGGTCGGGAACCGATTGTTAAAAATACACAACAGAACTGGTGGATGGAATGTGTAAGATATTTGTCGGTGAATCGGTTGTTAGAATTCGACTAGATTGTTATCATTTTATACTTCGGTGTGAAAGGTAGGTATTTGTGAATTTATTGATTTAAAAAAAGTATTTATTTGCTAAATCAAACGAATTTATGCTGATTTCACAATGAAAAGAGGGTTTTTGTTTATAGGTGAATAAATAATGTTGAAAATATTTTATGCTGCGTTTACTCTAAACCTTATCCGTTTGAGGACCTTGTATTGCTGAAAAAATTGCCTACGGTGCTTATTAAGAAAAACTAAAATGTTACACGCAGCGGCGTGCAGTTCATAAAGACTGAAAAGCTGTGCCACCCTAAGAAAAAATAACCATTTGAAGATATTATAGAAAAAATTTAAACGGCAACAATTTTCCAATGTAAATATATTTTTTTCCATGAATTTAGTAGGTCACTAATAAAAGAGTCGTTTTCAAATAGTTAATGCGCAATTCATACCCGAACTTGAAAAGCTGCACACAGCCTACCTTTGATCAAAGAGCAATGCACGCCACTGTTACGAGTATATAGGTACATAATGGTATGTTTCCTAATCGGTTTTGATAATAAAATGGAACGTCGAAAGCCTCCATAGCTCAGTCGTCAACGCTTTTGACTTGAAAGTTGACTGGCGGGGTTCACTCACCGCTCGGCACATATTTATATTGACATGATTTTTTTCATTTAACAAGTATTGTCATGTCAGGTTTGTTTAAAATAAATCTTCCAAAATAAAAATAAAATGTATAAATAAAATTGAGGAAGCAATGGTTGGAAAATATGCGTAATTTAACGTCTCTCGTGCCTAGAATGGTAAGAAATTGCAGAAGGTATTTTTTATTGCTGTTATTTTAGCCCACAGTGCAAGAATTCAGTGGGAATAAACTGCCAACACTTTAATATTTATTAAAGACTTGACAGAATTCAGAGCGAAGCTTAAAACTCATCTCTTCGGAAAGTCATATCCATGAATGGTACAGTTGCAAACCCAATTTACATAGCAAAGGTAGTCGGCTAGTACCTACCTAAAGTATTACAAAAAGCAAAAAAAAAATGTCTAAATTGTAGTCCTAGATTTGGAAAAAAAAAATTATATTTAAAATAATACAAACTCTTCTTTATCCACTAACCTTCTAATTAATATAATATCAATGACAAATAAGATTTAAATAGTAACTGCAATATCATGCAATGTGCAGTGTTATCTAATATTGTGTCCCGTGTGTGCAAAATCATATCTTCTCCAGCTAAAACATTAAAATACTGATAGGTAAGTATGTTTCTGTATCGGTTTGTACATACTAAGATAAACCCTAACAAGTGATATTTGTACAGCGCCCTTGGGGTGACTTTTTACAAAAACGGCGCTATGCAAATCATCTAATTATTAATATTATTCCAAGTTTCCTGAATTTCAACTACGCCTATAGGATTATGAACCTGATCGTATGCCGTATGCTGTCGATGTACGGTTGCTGTCTGTTGCTCTTGTGCAAGTTGCAAGTGTGGCTGGCTTCCATCATAATATGATAATAAAATTCATACTTGCGCAAACCGTGTGCGCAAAACGACCTCGCATTGTATTTTGTGAGATAACCACCGCCGCTGCTGTGGGGAAACTGGCGCATACACTAGCGACCCTAGCGGCTATCCGAGAATTACATCGTATTTTATTTAAACGCATAAAAATAATATCCGCGAACGTTTCCCCGTAACTTTGCAGCAGAAAGCGAGTGGTGTGCGTCTCCACTAATCTTATTCTGATCCTTATTAGGTAGGTACTAAACTTTTTATTATTTCCCCTTCTATTTCGAAGCTCATTTGACCCTATCGGTAATCGGCAAAGTTACAAAAGAGATGCTACCGAATCCTAAAAAGAGGTAAATTTCCAAAATAACCCAAAACTTACTTCAGAGAAGTGATTTTTAACTAAAATCCGACTTCACAATCGGAACGCTGCCTAGAAAAGTGAATTACGAATATAAAATAGGGTTAAAATATATATACATATAAGTATGTTCAACAGAATTATTAAGGAGGAGAGGGACGTCGGAGGGGGATTATTTATTAATTCGAAATAATAGTAATATTACTCGATACGATAAACATACTATTTTTAAATAGAAAAAAAAAATATTACATAATTTTAAAATTTACGTAGGCTAGGCATTTATCAAAATCAAATCAGAAATATGATATTTTTCTGGCCGTCCCACGTATGTTTAACTAAATATTTTTAAATGTTGCTACAAAAACACTTTTCACAATAATTTAAATAGTTTGTGAAATATGTGTAGACGGTCAGAAAAAGTCATTTCTGATTTGATTTTTATAAATCCTAATCCTATGTAAATTTTTAAATTTAAAAACATAATATTTATCGAATTGCGTAATAATATTATTCTTAAAATAATAAAAACAATCCCTTGCGTTTTTGTAAATAAACGTAACCAAAATTTGTAATACGCATTACAAAAAAAATAAAATTGTTTTTTGTAAAATATTATAAAATATTTAACAAATATTTTTATATTTAATAACATTATATTTTTCGTATTGCGTAATAATAATACTATCATTATTTTGAATTAATAATAATAACTTTCCGACGTCCCTCTCCTCCTTAAGCAATACAATTTCCTTAGGCGAACGAATGTGACATTTTCAAAATTGATATGCAATGAAGAACCTACCTATAATAGGTATATTTACAAAAAAATATTTTTGAAATATGTAATATTTTATGATTTGCAGGAAATTTTGTTCTCTGTAGTTTGTCTGTAGTTTGTAGGGTGACAACTAGTACGCATTAATATAAAACTGATTAGTTTTTGTGCATTATAAAATGTCTCCGTGTTTATTGCGGATGGCAAAGGTATTCATTTAGTGTGGTAAACTGGTTCAGCTTGCTAATTGCTCAATGCTCATAAGCATAGAATCTTGTCAATATTATTTGAATGTTGGCTCCGTTCAGGGAGAAGAAAAGCACCTACGCCGGCCGCAGGTCTGCGTCATATTCGTGGAAAACGGTAAATGACGCCATCTGCCTTTATCTGGCGAACAACCAACAACTTTAAACGCACAGGAAAAGCAAATATGTAATTATTCAACCCGGAGTAGTGACTTTGTGACTAGTTGGATCCTGATATTGTTTATTTTTTTTTCATGTAAATGTATAAAACTAACAAATTAGTTTATTAGGTAGGTTAAGTAAGTGAAAAGAAAAAAAAAATTGTTTCTACTTAGACAACGCTCACTGTGACGATACCTATTTTTAAACATTCAACAGTGAAATCTGGTGTAATGAAATTTGCACATATTTGTGTGTCTGAAATTTCTAGGTCAATGCATTTTTTTTTGCTCGTAACATAATTTCCATTGTGAGCTACGGAATTTTAAATGTTCATGCAAAGAAGACACGTTTTTCACAGCCGTTCGATAAGAACAAGGTGTTTTGAAACTCGAGTCGCACAACTAGTTATATACATATTTCTTAAGGCGATGCAATGGGAAGTAATGCAAAATCATGTGTTTTCAGTTTGAGAATTTGATGGTCTGGAAATATCATAGATGATTTAATTAAATACTCCAAGTAGAACACACCTTGGCCTTTCGTTTAACCGGGCATTTTTTTGGCGTGACTTTTTATAAGCCTAGAAAAAATAAAGTATCAGACATTAAAAAAATGTTATATCAGACATTAAAAAAGCGCAAACTCTCCTACTTACGAACCCCTTTTCCGATGTTGTCGTATTTTTCATTGTGGTAATTTAAGTTTTTTTAGAATATGACCTTAAAACATTTTAATAATTTTGTCTTAGCTTTACAGAATAGAATAAAACACCCATTTTGGTGATGGTTTTTTTGGGTAAATCGAAACATGCGGCCGATGTTAAGCAGGAACCTCAACCTTATCGCCACCTGCATAAGGAGCGCGTGATTTCGTTGTAATTTTAGTCGATGGATCGCCTTAAGGCGTTCTCAGACGATTCTTTTTGTTTGTCCAGTTTCCATATGGATTGTCTTTTTCCATGGAATTCTCTATAGAATTTTCCATAGAAAATGACAACTCATGACCAACTAGATGAAAAAAAGTATCGTCTGAGAACGCCTTTAGTAATCGACACCATCAGAAATTACAACTCACAGAGAACGCATTTTCCATTCATTTTTGTTATATATTACCGAAATTATTTATACAAACCTGGATAAGTAGGTACCTATCTGCGAATATTTAAAATTTCATAACTTAAAACACACGATAGACAAGAGACATGTGTGATAAAACATATTATTCAACAATATTTTCATTAATTTGTATTAATCTAAGTAGGTACCTTCTAACAGAAAATAATAGTTTAAGTTTTAAGTCTCGCATCAAAGAAAAGCCGCGAAGAAAAGTTCCTACTTGCGAGAACTCTGGCGGGGAATAATGTTCCTATACAAATCTCCTCTGTTCTATGGCTCCAATACTCATCGAATGATTCTGTGGCATATGTCGCTATCTATCGGCGAGAAACTTAACAACTTCCATTGCATCTGTCACGAGGTGATAACGCAAGAAACAGGCCAAAGCTGCGTTCATATGAACACTTTTAAAATACTCTAACATATATTTGTAAAAAGTTTTATAGAAGGTATATCATTATTCTCACAATTTTAATGGTCGACTCAAATATATATGACATATTAAAAGCTCTATCGGTTATTATTTGAACATTTCAAAAATGCCGATGTCCATTGATAGCTATAATTACTTTAATTAAGTACAAAGTTAAATGACGTTACTGATGAACGGTGAGTTATTGCGTCATGAAAATTCCAAAACTTTTTTCCTACAATTTCTACTAAAGTATTTTAATTTTCACTGTAATCCATCCCATATTTTAAGTATTTTTCTGATTTTTCTGGAATATTATTATGTTTTTATTATTTTTGCCTACATAATACATTTTGAGGTTAATTTTTTTCAGACTGGTCGATCACTATCGCCCTGATGAAAGACATTTAGATTCTAGAAGTTGCTTGAAATGGCATTAGCCGTGTTTATTAACAGTTCCATTGTTCCGGAATCTGAGGCTCTAGTGTCTAAAATATTCTCAAAATCAATACTGTCAATATTTCTTTGAAATTCGTCGTCAAATTTCTCTGGACTTTCAAGTATGAAGTGTAATTTAAAATCAAAGTATCTCTAAGAAAGTTTTCATTTAGCAGAATATTGAAAAAACTTTATATAATGAATAATTTTCTTTTAATTATAGAAAATTCAACTTCCATTAAGTATTTTGTTCTATACTTTTGCAACTTGAACCAACCTCCTCGGTATAAACAATCCTTGGAGTAATAATATATCATTACTCTATATATCATAATATATCATTACTCTGTATATCATAATTTATCATTACTCTATATATCATAATATATCATTACTCTATATATCATAATATATCATTACTCTATATATCATAATATATCATTACTCTAAGAAACAATCACTTTTTCGTAAGCAAGCATGTCTTAAAGCCCCATTCACAAAATGAGTTATTTTTAGCACGAAACGATTTTAGTCGTTGTGATTTTGAATCGATTTTGACAGGACTGTGCACATGGGAGTTGTAGCCCAGTGCTTGTGCCGAACAGCTTTTATCTAGGCGGCTAGCAAAACCTCTGGAGGCGAAAGTTCTCTTGTATGTGGAAGTATGCAACTAACATCAGCTTCAACGACTGTCACAATTAAAATATTTAATGAACCATTGGCTTAATACAATTATGTGTTTGACGGTCTCCATGGTCGAGGGGTGAGGCTCTCGACTACGAATCCGAAGGTCGCGGGATCAAATCCCGGCGTGCGCAAGTAAATTTTATTTAATTAATTTGTGCTGTTTCATAATTAATTAATTTAAAAATAATAAATAGTATATTTTCGCACGTTCCACAATGGAAGATACTCTCAGTATCGCCCTGGTGAAAGACCAGCATTCAGAATTGAAACGTTGCTTGAAACGGCTTTTAGCCGTGTTTGGTGACTAGATCTGAATAGCCAAGTATTTCCCCACCTTCCTCTTCCCTTTCTCCTTCCATTCCCCAATACCTTCAGCCTCACAACATTCCCCAATTGGGAATGCCATAGTCTCACTGGCTCCAGACGGTTGGGAGCAGTTGGGACTCTTGTGCGGTATTCATATTAAAAAAAAAGTGCACACTTCAAAGAAAGAAAAAACTAATTTTGATAATCAAAAATCTAGAAAACATAAGCGTCGTGTACTCGTATACCTGTTCGATGTGTAAAAACGTCAAACTGGCGGAATGGGTCACTGTTTGATTACGAGTGGGTCTTATCAAAATTTTGTGTGACAACCTATCATAAAGATAACAGTTGTGCAAAACCAGAAATCTTCGATTACATTACTGGGAAACAAGTGAAAAATGATCCTTACACAAAAGTGTTGATACGCTATAAACGTATTTCATTCCTTAGAACAGGCAAATTGCCTAGTTTGGAAATAATATTGGCGAGACGGTTAGAGTGGGTAATTACACAATTACACGAATTGTTTTGGGAATGTCATAAATAAATGTTATGTAAATAAATGTTTTTCTATAACAATCATTAAGATTTAAATCTCACAAAAGCTCTATTTTAGTAATGCTAAGTTATTATAACGAGTTATTGTTTTTTCGTCTAAATGTCAGCGAAACATTGCAAGTATTATTTTTTTCTGAATTATGCAACAGATTATCGAGTTTATTCTTAACTAACTAACCATCACGCCGTTTTCGAATAGGGGTAGACAGAGGACGAACCGCCTAACAACTCGATCTTGGCATACACTTCCTGCTTCATTCACATTGATACATCGTCTCATACATTCTCTTCTATTATTACGGCTTCTGACATGGGCCGACTTGAGTATTTGATTCACTTGATCGTGCCATGTCTTTCTAGGGCGTCTCCGGCTTCTTCTTCCATTCACATTCGCGTCATATATCCTCCTTACACCCCTTTCTTCGTTCATTCGCTCTACATGCCCAAACCATCTAAGCGTCCCTTTCTTAATCTTACTCATTACGCTTACAACAGCCACGTAATTGTAATTGTAACACACCTTGTGTTTATTCTTTGTGATTCTAAAACGTTAAAGTGAGTTTAGGTAGAAGTTTTAAGAAATGACAGTGAGAAGGTATTGATCATGGCAGAAAGAGCCAGGATCTTGTCGTTTCAATATAACTTGAACTTTAAAAACACTTTATTACTTTAATTCACTTCTTAACACCCTCTGCTCTGGGGTGTTTTCCTGTCACTTGTAATATATACTTTTGTTGCATGCTTGGTTTATAAGTAAAGGGGACCGATTATGAATTCCGCTATACTCGTACCTCTACACCTATGATAGATGCCCTATACCAAGATGGTACTCAAGCTTTTGTGAAAAAATAATTAATGTTAAAAATTATTTTCGGCTACAACATTATCAACAACGTTGCGTTTTTCATTCCAGCAGACTAAAAAGTCACGAGCCGCCTCTGCCACAATACTAGAAGTATTTACACTTTTCTGTGAGGAAAAGTTCTGTAAAATGTTCATATATATTTTGTAGATTATATTTTTTTTTATATGAATACCCCACAAGAGTCCTAACTCCTCCCAATCGTCTGGAGCCAGTGGGACTATGGCATCCCCAGTTGGGGAATTTTGTGAGGCTGAAGGTATTGTGGAGGGAAAGGAGAAGGGGGAGAAGAAGGTGGGTAAATACCTGGCTATTCAGATCTGGTCACCAAACACGGCTAAAAGCCATTTCAAGCATGGTTTCAATTCTGAATGGTTGTCTTTCACCAGGCGATACTGAGAGTATCTTCCACTCTGGATATGCATTTGAACCATAATTAAGTGATAAATATTTGACCATTTTTTAAAAATAAATTGACCGTCACATTTCCCTAAGCATCCTGCGATTTTTTAATGGTGAGATACGGATAAAAACAATCATTTAAAAAAATGTTGGATGTTAAGAAATTTTTAATTCATGAATAAGAATAAAGAGGATAGGTGATCATCGCCGCCATCTTGGAATTTACTCGTCCACCGTGGCCGTGTGAACTGTAAACGCCGCGCTAGGATTCCAGTTCCAAGTCAACCAGGCCTGGCCGGTTCGCAGCTCAGCAGCAGTCAGAAGAACGAAGAAGAAAATAATGTTTACCGCTTCCTCCTCGCACAAAGCGGCGTCGTTAAATTATTATAGCCGCGATGCTGCTAGAGGCTGGTTCTCTTGTAAAAACTAAAAACTCACCGTCAATAATACCTGCGCTACTAGTCCCACTGTTGGCTGTGAGGAGTGCGTTGAGGAAAAACTGCAAACCTCTCACTCGTCGTTACGTCATCAAAGACCTTAGGAGTTTTTTGCTCCTGCCGATATGATAGTTGGGTGGTATGTGATAGGTACTCACCTACCTGGGTATATTTTTATTTTTATAGTTATCCAGTAGGTACCTAGTACCTACGTTTTCCTTAGAGTTGGAGTTAGGTGGTAAATAAAAGGTACGCACCTACCTGAGTATATTTTAATTCGAATACGTATCTAGTATCTACATTTTGTACGGGTATTATAGTTCCTACTTCGGAACAGGTTCCAGTGACGTGCTCTGATGTGGAATAAAATTTTCAATTTCCTCATTTATTTTAATTTATTATTTTGATAGGCATAATCGAGATATGTCTTTAAAAATGATCGAGAAAATGAATTAAATTTTAAAATCGAAACATTTAAAAATATTAATCGAACCTGTTTCGAAATTTACGAATTATTGTGGTGAAGAAATTTGAAAAATGCCTATGCATTCAGAATTTCTGTGTACATGTATAAACTTCTCTTGAAAACTTTAAGTTCTTACACACTTCAAAAAGATACGTTATTTTTTAAGATAAAGAAAAAGTAATTATATGAATTTTCTTTGATAGAAAAAAATTTCAAGGTATGCTCAGAAAAATATACAAACACGTGTGGTTCGTTATTTAACATATTATAAGCATGAAAATTTTCAAAGCGTCTCTTTAAATTAAAGTCTGTAAGCAGTTTTGTGATTTTTATTCTATTCTGAATATGTCGGATTTTATTAAATATTTTTTAAAGCGATAGCTTACGCCCTAAGCAATATTTATATAAAGCACGAA
Organism: Halesus radiatus; assembly: GCA_022606495.2. Classification (NCBI taxonomy): domain Eukaryota; kingdom Metazoa; phylum Arthropoda; class Insecta; order Trichoptera; family Limnephilidae; genus Halesus; species Halesus radiatus. Next base: position 102,589 of record JAHDVE020003563.1, read on the forward strand.
AAAAAAGCAAACAAACTAGCTCGACATCCTAATCTAACCTAACCTAATTAAAAACAAAATCAATTAAAATTTGTTAGCTAGTTTGTTTGCATATATTTTTTCGTATTTTTAATGACTTCGTATCACTTTTAAAAAGTATCCCGATTCATACGTGTGTTGAATTATCCGGCCATCAATTTCAATATAATTCTAGGTAATTCGTAAGTGCCATAGCCATACACTAGGCTGCGGCAGCCAGATATCGTTAGCTGTGGGAGCCAATCGAAACATGGCGATAGGCAGCCATGGCTGCTTGCAGCCAAGTGCGACGTATGCAAATGTATGTGGCTGCCGAAGCTGGCCATATAGTACATAATAATAATAATAATAATCGGATGATTTTTATAGCGCCGTTTTTGTGAAAAATCACCTCAAGGGCGCTGTACAAATATTACTTGATATTCTTATATTACATCTATTCTATGAAGTTTTTTTTTTTACATTTATTTTCTCTTTTTGGACAGGCTATCATTACACATTATTTAATTAATAGACCATATAAAGAGATGCAGTTAAATTATCAAAACTAAATACGGCTTGGTCTAAGTTTTCAAAAAAATAAGCTAACTGTATTTATTCCTTACGATATATTGCAAGACGCTAACACAAATGATAGACATAGTTGCGATAATTCCAATATTTCGCCAGAGATAAGTATTAATATATTTTATTATTTCGATTATTTATAAAATGTTGGTCGATCGTTTCGAGGGTTTAAAATAAAGAATAGTTTGTTAAAAATATAGTTTTTTACTCTTGCACTAAGCAAGTTTTTGTTTGGGTGTATAAAGTAATACACGTTCGGTAAACACACGCTACTGCAATAGGTACATACTTCGTGGAGTTTCGTTATTATTATTAAATTTTGTACAACCAAAAAATTATTCTGTAATTATCAGTGGCGTCACGATAGCCTAGGTCAGCCCCACCCTCAGAGGCTCGGACCCGGGCTAACTAAGAACTTCATTTTACTTGTTCCGGTACCTATATTTAGTTTGTCACCAAGATTGTAATAACATAAACAATGATTTCTTTCTGCCTTATTCACATGGTCCTTAAAACGGTTAGGGAAAGTGACGGGTGCCCTCAACTGCTTTATTCACAGTCGATCTGAGTCGTGGAGTTGCAAAACCCGCTCTGGAAATATTGGAAATCTAAAAATTGTCGCGAACAAATTTTTAAAATTTCTTCAATTAAGCTAAAATCACTCCGTGGAATCATTTTCATTTAAATGATCAAGGGTTATTTTGTATAAACCCGTATTTAATAAATAAATATAAATGGTTCCTTCGTCAGGACACAAAGTATACAAAAAAAAAAAAAAAATGACATATGCATAAAAAAATTTACAATAAGTGATGAAATATGGTAAATAATTGATGAGATAAGGTAAGTAATTGAGTATTATTGTAAAAATAAGTACCTAAAATAAACAAAATTAATAACTGTTTAAAACACCTAGAATATAAAAATAATTTACATTTTACGCCAAATACTCGTATTTAAATAATAATACATTATTATTTTGATGTTTAATGAAAAATATTAATATATTATTTAATTTCAATTCATTTCATATACTTTTTAGGAATGTATCAAAAACAGCAAAATTTTGCAGTGCGGGTTTTGCAACTCCACGACTCATATATACATTTCTATCGTGTTCTACTAATTATCAAGGACCGGTTGCAAAGTTTGCCCGATAGCCCGGTAGTTTGTCGCTACGCCGTTGATCATTGGATAAATGATTCTCCTGAAGCAGGGCTGTATAACTAAAGGCCGGTATTTCAGTTGCTTTTGTAAGCTCGGCTTGAAAGATATTTACCTTAGTCAAGTTGCTATCGAGTAGGTTTCCTGATGAGCTTAAAAATCAACTGAACTACATAACATCATGACCGTTCTTCTTAACAGCTGATCAAGATTTGATCAAATGCTGAAACAGATCGAGTTTCGCTAGTACTTATTTATAGTAAATAACACCATTGTCGAAATCGATGCTTGTCGTTGCCAAGTGTACTAAATTTTAAAGCGATTTCTCCTGCAATTGAATTTGAATTTGATGTATTATTTGTTGGAACTTTGGTGGTTGTAACGGAACACCGACAAACACATTTCCCCCCGACCATTGAGAACTTTTTCAGACGGTCTTTTAAATAAAATAATATCTTCACTCTATCGAGTTCTTCCATTGTAAAACAGGTTGCATTTCAAATCTTTCAATTTTAACTGAAAACTGAAACGTCTTTACTGTAATTGTTTTAAATTGGCTAATCAATATTCTCTAACAATAATAAAATGGACAATTTTTCCATGGCACCGTTTAGCGACTGAATTACCTCTTTCTTGTTAAAGTTCGTAGCCCCCATAATGAATATGTTTTCGGATTTTTCTTAAAGGTTTCGAAATTGTTTTCTGACCTCAAACAATATAGAAGGTCATTCCAAGAATGTGGACATAGTATATTGAAAACTATGTCCCCCATTTTAGAAGCACTCGTACGAAAGGGTTCAACCAGTCTGTTCGACGCATCAGACTTCGCCGACCTGAGAGTGATTTGCCTCTGAGTAAGATTGTCCCTTACGCAGAGATCAGTCAAGTGTGATGGTGCCTGCCCTTTCAGTGCCTTGTATACATACCACAAGAAAAATTTTAAACTGAACTCTTTCTGTGGCTCGAAGCCAGTGCAGACAATCACGCAGAAGGGGAGTGATGTGACGGTGTTTGGTGCAGTATGTTCAAAACCTCATAATTTGATCTAAATATCTTGTTTAGTCTGAACGTTTATACGTCTACATAATAAAACGAAATCGTGTCGCGGGCTGCGTTTAGACCAGCCCTGCCTAAAGCATCCATTATTTCAGTTTGCAGACTTGGCCCAAGGCTGTTGTTTCATTGGTTTGGGACTTGCGACTAAAGACTAAACCGAATATGAGTGTTGCATATTTGGCTGCAGGTTGAGGAGGCGGATCTCTGAAAATACGTGAAACGCGAAGAGACTCAAGAGGTCGCCCGGTCGCGCCGCCTCTATGGCGGAGGACATGAGTGGATGGCGCACGGCGCACAGTGATCGATATGAGAATTTTAACTGGCAATAATTATTTTTGATTTATGAGTTTTTTTTTATGCGAGTACCGCACAAGAATCCGTATGGAACCAGTGAGAGTATGGGACCCCCAATTGGGGTATGTTGTAAAGCTAACGAATATTTTAGAAAAAACCGTTTAAATTTAGATTCGCCATTAAATTGGACAATGTTCTTTTTAGGTATTTTTTTATTCATTCTATGAGATTCCTAAAAAAATCAAATATAATCTTATAGGAAAGTTTTATCATTTAAAGAACAGTTCAAATTCAACCTTCAACTCGACCACAGTTTCTCTAAATTAAACGCTAACAGACTAAACTTGTGAGTCTTTTTTCTTTTCTCACCTTCTCCTTTCTTTTATCCTTTGTCTGTTTCTTCGGTATATTTACACTTTGTATTGTGCACGTATTTTTTTTTACTTAGTATTTATTGAGTTAACTGTAAGAATATCAGTTACTCACTTACCCAGTTACTTCTGTAATTTATATTATATTTTTACAAAAAGATTTTATTATTATAAGCTTCCAACCGTCAAGCGTTATAAACGTAAGTAGTAATTATTTTTTTATCCCTCCAGTACTCCACTACATAAGTAAGAATCTGCTTAATTATTTACCTGTACTTAATATGTTCCTATTTGCATAAAAAACAATGATTTTAGTAAGCAATTTTTTCATGCATATTTAATAGGTCAGAAAGAACAACGTGAAATAGTAAATATCGAAAAGAAGCTGTTTTCAACTGAATATATATCCTACATATCCTTTATAAACGCAAATATTGACAGAAATAATTAAAAACCTATAATAGTACAGGAGATAAACTATACAAGAAGATATATTTTGAAAATCAAAAAAGACACTTTTTAAAGGTTTAGTCGAATATTAATATATTTTTTAACTAACTCATATCATTTCAATAGTTAATTTTAAAGTGACTTAACTTTTATAATAATAAAATAATTTAATGTTCGTAAAATATTACATACATTCAGCTATGTTTTTTATGCTGAACAGTTTTCGAGTTTTTTCTTCATAATTTAATGTAAAATATTGTATGCTTCTATAATAACATTTCAACGAGATAATTAATATTATTTTGTACTAAAGTTGAACTATTGATCACTGTGCGCCGGTTCTGGGAACGGTGACCTTCTGCACTCATTGGACTATTGGACAATAAAGTTTTTTTTTTTATAAAATATTTTTGGTACGTTATTTTTTTTTACAGTTAATAATTTTATTTTCTACCATTTTTGCTTGCTGACTTACTAATTTAAATATTTACTAATTTAAAAATAATGTTTTTAACTACCGTATTATTTTTTTTTATTATGATTTGCGAATATACAATAATACCCTATGATATATATACAGTGCGATGTGCTACGTCAGTTTCTGATTTCCATGAATATATAGAAAAAATATATATAGAACCTTTGCCAACCTACTTACCTAAATTACCCAGAAGCATTATAAAATAGAGATAGGTATTATTTTTTTTGTGCTATTAATTTTCATCCCCCAATTTCTCGAAAGGATCAACTAAAAAAAACTTACAGGTAAAGTAAGTAGGTATAGTAAGTAATTGATATTCCAAATCCGGAGCTGTTTCGGAAAATCTGGATTTTCGGAATTCGTGAACTCACAATCCGGATATTTGTTTTTTTTAAGTAATATTTATTTAAAATAATTTTTAAAATATTCGTACACATATTAAACAATATAATTTTGGTTGTGATGTGCAAATTCTAAAATTCAAATTAAACTATTCTTATTATCAGTAGCAGTGGCAGCTCGTGACTCTTGAGTGCGCTAGAGTGCTAAGATTGAAAAATACGACGTTATTGATGTTGTTGAAGCCGAAAATGATTTTTTTTTTCAATATCAATCTATATACAAAAAAATTGCTTTACAGCCTTTATGGACTGCACGCCATTGCTAGAAGGTGCCCACCTCCTACTTATAAGTAAGTACGTAAGGTAGTTATGTACGTAACTACCCGCTAGGAAAGCACGAGGAAAATTTGCGGAAAAACTACCAATTCGTGCTTCCCGACGATAACCTTGTTTTGAAGTCACGATGAGACAACGACAATATAGAAATAGCTGGCTGCTCCCAAAAACATCAGGATCTGGTTTCTGGTGTGCCAACACTGCTTTTTTTAAATAAATAAATACGAACAAGTCAACCTACCTGTAGTTTCTACGCGAGCAGTCGGTGAAACGCTATGGTCAAGAAATCGCAAAGTTGAAAACATTTCTGAATTCACCGTCCGAAATCTAGAATCTATCAAACCGGTTAGTGTTATACCATTTTAATTTTAACTAACTGAAGAAGATGGTGTCAAGTGATGTGGTGGCCACCTATTTATACGAGTATATTATATTCAAACTTTCAACTCAATTCTCCAAACATTGACTGTACGTTTCTCTGCAGGATAGAATGCGAAAGTTTTTTTATACCAACTCTGCTTGGAGTTCAATCGGAGATTAAGAAGGGAGAAAAATATTCCCTCATCTGTAAATCCTATGTTGGTTTCCATAATTATTCATATTTTTCCCTAGATCTAAAGGAATTTCATCATATCGCTACACTAGAGATTACCGACCTAGCAACAAGATACAATTTGGCGATTCATTAAATCGTGTGTGGCCAATGAATATAATGCTGTAGGTTATAAAAAATAACAGTTTTCGTAAAAAACTGAACGTTTTTTTAATATAAAAAGGTAACGTCTTCAGTAATGAACTTATTTTTAACAGGTATTTATTGGAGTTCACTGCACACACGCATTTTAGAGAAAACCGCCACTGTTATGAAATAATCAGAATAATTTCATTTTTTTAATATTCACCATCAAGTTAACCATATTAAAGACAAAATAGAGGTACAAATAAAGAAAACAAGCAGTTAATTTTAACAATGATAACTTTGTAGTAGGTGGTCGGTGGCGTCGCCACCATAGATGACAGCATCCATGGTCGAGGGGTAAGGCTCTCGACTACGAATCCAACGGTCGCGAGTTCAAATCCCGGCGTGCGCAAGTAAATTTTATTTGATAAATTTATGCTGGTTCACAATTAATTCATTAAAAAAATAATATATAGTATATTTGCGCACGTCCCAGAGTGGAAGATACTCTCAGTGTCGACCTGGTGAAAGACCACCATTCAGAATTGAAACTTTGCTTGAAACGGCTTTTAGCCGTGTTTGGTCACCAAATCTGAATAGCCAAGTATTTTCCCACTTTCCTCTTCCCCTTCTCCTTCCACTCATCAATACCTCAAGCCTCACAACATTCCCCAATTAGGGATGCCATAGTCTCACCGGCTCCAGAGGGTTTGGGAGCAACTCTTGTGCGGTATTCATATAAAAAAAAATAGATATTGGTGATATCAGTGAAAATAAATACTTGGGTATAGGATTTAATTGGAACAATAATTATTAAATGAGTAAATATTTTTTCAATTAATTTTCAACTCGTCAGTAATAGTAATAAGGATAGCATATGCATACATTTATTATTTACATATTTGATATTAAGTCGATACGACAAAACATACAAGCAAATAAAAAATAACCTAATTTATAATGAAAAAAAAATCTTTTTTTTGTTGTTGTGAAAACGTGCAAATATTGTTTCTGAAAACATCAAGTAACGGAAGTGAGTTTATATATTTCTTATTTAAATGTTGTCGTTCGGATTTCTGGTTGCTATGATCAAAATATTTTATGAAATGATAAATATTCTATTTTACAAAATACCAAAGGGTATCGTGATAAACTTGCCTGTTCTCTAAATAAATTGAAAATAATCGACGGGATTTATTGGTTTGACCTTGGAGACGGAAAAAAAATATACAAAAAAGTTACCAGACCAATTTGTTTTTTGAAATTTAATCTATATTTTTAAATATATTTTTATGCAGGGTCTAAAGATTTGGCATCAAGTTGTTAAATGCGACAATTCAGATAGGTAATTAGTTAATTTATTTGTTTATAATAGGTATATATACGTACTGGCTTCGGACATTTGGGAAGTTTGTACGGCATTCACAAAAAATAAAAATAAAATCTTCGTTGGCTACGCAATCGACTACAAAGTCAACCCTGTTAATTTGTATGTACCGTACCCCCTGCGGACCGCGAATTTTTTTGAAAACAGATAAATGATCCATGGTTATTAAAACACCCTTTATTATAGTGGTGGGCGAAGCGGCTCGGTTTAGTGAGCCGGATCACTGAATCAGCTCTTTGTAGTGTACCGGTTCGGTGATCCGGCTCGATTGAACGACGGTTCACGTCCCCCCGCACCATGCCCTGTCCCTCGTTCGCTTGGCCATCCTAAAGACGTCCTTAAGACGCTCTTACACGATACTTTTTTCTTACAGTTTTCATGTGGATTGTCTTTACAGAGAGCTGATTTAGTGATCCGGCTCACTAAACCGAGCCGCTTCGCCGACCACTACTTTATTACTCTTCTTATAGAAGAGCCTACCGTGGAGTAGTGGTAAACACATTCGACTTCGAGGTTTTCAGGTTTAATTCCCAAGTTTTCTGATCTGAGGTGTTGAAAGTAATACTATTGTTAAAATTTCGATTTAATTATTAACAAGTTTATTGATTTTCCTTTAAATTTTTTTCTTACGGGGAACGGCTGCACTGCCTGTTTCATACACAACTTTATTTTGGATTTGAGGCCAAAATATCCATCCAAATTGAAAGATTTTTTAAAAATTAAAGGTTTAGTAAATATCTAGTACGTATTAGAAGTACTTTATTTATTTTTATTTTAAATTATGAAGTATATGCCATGAAAAAAAAATCACAATTTTAGAGGCAACTAAGAAAATTATTTGCGAGTTAACATTTTTTTTTAATTATCAAATTTGCTGTGTAAATATGATTACGTAAATAAAAATATAAAAATAAAACATTAAAAAAAATAACCTTTTCGGGTCGATATTTTAAATAATATACCGTAAATTTTTGTTCCAACATAAATCGGTCGTTTTTATTTTAATTTAAAGTCCACCATAATGCTTATTTTAATATTATTTAATTTTTTTAAATTATTTTATATTTCATTATATTTTCAAAGTAGCCGGGGTAAAACTTTTTTTCTACATCACCGTTAGCCCCCAAATTTTTATTAAAGGTGCCTCTAAAATCGCGAAAAATCAATTCCTTTAATGGCCAATATTTCATAATGTAAAACAAAAAAAAATAAATGACTTCTAATCCGTACTAGATATTTACTAAACTTTTTAATGAAAAAAATATTGTTAGGCTTAGGTGAGTATTTCGGCCTCAAATCCAAAATTAAGTTTTGTATGAAACAGGCCGCGCAGCCGTTCCTCTTAAAAGGATTAGTACATCTCGGGATGTTTGTACAATTGTGTCACTTATATTTCATATAAACAAAAACAAGTAAGTTTGTAGAAACCCAAACCCAAACATGTCGTCTTTAGTTCATTCCTTATCTGACCGTCTGCAAAAATATTGACACTGTCAAGCTATATACAGTGCCATACAAATCATGTATGAAAGTTTAACTTTAGAAGATACTTACCTAGCACATATAAAAAGTTGCGACAATAGGTAGGTACCTACCCAAAACTCGATACCTCTTTCTTAGTTTATTCATGCTGCTAAGTTAGTAGTTTAATTAATGTATTATAATAATTTCAAGAGTTCGAAATGCGCGATCTTCCGGCATAAGTTGAAACCTCACAGACTCCCGCTTAATTTAATCTGTCAGAGTTAATTCCGGCATAAAGGCGCCCTTTTCAAATATCCCCCATATCGACATAGCAATATCGGCGGCTGCACTGCGCACTACGCTGTGCGCAGTGTGTGCACACCAGACAAGGCGCTTTTTTCAAAATGTGGCCGCGGGTTATCTCGCAGATAAGAAATAATCGACAAGACTCAAAACAATGTCAGCATCACATCTGTGGACCCAGCTAATCGAAAGTGCTGAGAGATGATCTATTCTGATGTGAGGATATATCAATTAATATTACTTTATTGGATTGTTATAGTATTCTGATGAAATTTAATTTTAGGCCGGACTCAGCACGGGGATGTTTTTCACCCAACGCAGGTGGGCATCGGTGAATTGCTATCGAAGCTCTGTGTATTCCGCCTAGATTACACAATTCATCGGCTAGAATCTGGTAACAACGAGTAAAAAAGCTCAACTCATACTAAACCATGCTAAAATTGTATCATTGATGTACTATGAACTTTTCGTTTTTGTTATTTTTACTGTCTTTGTGAATGGCGCTGTATATCTCGAGCTGAAAATCCGAAGTCAGCCGAACATTCCCGAGCGAACCGGTCCCGAATGGGCGATACCTTCTTGGCTCCGAATGGTCGTATCTCCCATACATTGGGAACGTACCGCAGTTTAGTATGGCTATCGCATTCAAGTCTGTAGGACGTGTGACGCTCGGCAGTGTACGTAACAAATTTGACAGTTTGCGTGTGTCAATTATTGTGCTTCAGTCATGCTTTTATTTAGGAAGGATGCTTCCTCATGGTGATTACTGATAACAATGTGGGGTGATATACAGGTAAGCCATTCCCTTCAGCTCCTGTCGATTACCCGATAATTTCTCCGTTTATTTCGAGTTTCTGGGAATCCGATGATATCACTGAATATTTTCCTTGAGTGAGATTATGACTGGCTGGTGAATATCCTGAATGCATTTGAAGTAAATTAAATTAGCACTACTGCCTGAATTGTGTTATATCAATGAAAAGTATCCATTATATAAATATTGTTTTTTGTGTCAGTTTATATTACCAATGTAAAATTGTATGATGAAGTTACCATATCATACTTGTGCAATTTAAGCACACTCATCACACCAACCTAAAAATGCAATTTTTCTTCATAAAACTTATTGACGTCAATTTCATTTTTTTTAATAAAAAGTGAAAATAGTATTATTTTATTTGAATGGCTTTAAATTTCCATTTTAGATAACTTATGTCTAGCACACAAGTTTAAAAATGCGATTCTATGCGATTTGTATTTTGTACAAAAAAAAATATTTCAAACTTTTTGTGCATGAAATTAGATTTTGTGATCCATGAAAACAAGAGAGATTTTTCATTATTCTTTATTTTAGTGGAAATCATATAATAAGTAATTAAATGAGCATTTCTTTGTTATCATTCATTCTAATCCCATGCGAATAAGTTTTCTAAAACCGATTCATTTATAAATTATTTGAATAAGTGAAAATTTCATAGATAAATTAAAAGTTCATCCATAGATAATTTCCCGCCCCGCGTAAACCGAAGTCGGTCCAATCCCAATCAATTTGAATCCGTTCGAAATTTGACAGAAGAAAAGTGTTGCCATGTAGCTGTTTTTTCCTTGGATCATTTCCCGCCGATATCAGCGATCTGTCAAACGGTCGGCCATGTGATTGGCGGAAGAAGTACCTAATGTCGCACATGATGTTTTGTTTTCTTCTATCGAGTTTTAAATTCTAGCGGGTTTCGCTGTCGCCCCCTCCCCCCTTTGCCCGCCCGCTTCCCGTCGGCCGCTTCGTATTATTTCGCCTAGAATAGTTTATTCGGCATCGGCGACGTCGGAGTATTGTGGGCGCTCGCTCTTGCCTTGCCGCTACACAGCTGCCTGTAGCATGGGATTGCACGAAGAACCAATATTCGCAGTGCGTCGATGTTCCAACATTTCTTTTTCGTCATTTAAAATCAGCAAACCTCAAATAAAGGCGTATCGCTAATAGCTTCATTGAAACCTCTTCCACTTTTTTATGAAATTCTGAGATTTATGAGAACGAAGTTCTTGGCGGTAGGTTTTCAAAATTATACAATATAATAATTTGTGTTATATTCTTGTTTTTGGGCTTATTACCAAAGGTAAAACCCTTTTTGAGGTTAAAAATTTCAGAAAATCATTGATTTTTTCTCTGATAATACTGTTTTCACTTTATTTAATTTAAATTGAATTACGTAAGGTAGCTAATTTTTTCTCTAATTTGTTAACTCTAGCCATTGTGGTTAGATAATTATATTAATGTTTACACCTTATGTAAGTATTTTTGTCATTGTGAAGAATATATTATTAAATTCAGTACCTGACGCACGTACAAGGCGATACCGTCGCGGTAGAACCGTCATGACTGTGGAGGGGGACGGCGCCAACTCACATTTGCCGTGTCTGTAAACGTACGGTCCTATCCAAGACGTACGTCCCCATTTCCCGGTATTCGATAAAACGCGTACGACAGAGAAAGCTATACAAATCTATGTCCGATACCCATTCGTGCAAAGTTTGGAAACTCCTTTATTTAATCGAACAAAGACCTACGCCCGTAGTTGCGTCTCCCTCTCACATATAGGAAAATGCGAAAGAGGCGAGACGGCAGCATGTTTGTTATAGCGCGAGCGATTGGAAACCTGCCAGTCAGCTAGCTTGGTGCTGGTTTTATGTTCCTGCGATATTATATTATATTTATGTTTAGAGCTACGAATTTTTGTTGAGGTCCACTATGAGGTAAAAGCCTCGCCGTTTCCATGACAACCTACCAAGCTTTCGGGGGCGTTCCCGAACGTTTCAACTATTTTTCCGCCAGTCTCCCGCGCAATGGAAAGGTGGAAGGTCGCGATGTCGCGACGCACTTCACCGACTTTATCAGATGATTCATGTTATTTACCCTTCACGCAGATATCTCTACTTAAAAAAAATGCTTTCAATTATTAAACAATACACACAACATACCCCCCTTGCGTTATCTTAATTACGAAAAACAATGTCGAAGAAAACTAATTTTCTTTGAGCTGTAATAATTATCATAAAATTATGTATTTTTATTCGTGCCTAGATAGGTACTGAAAACTAACGTCATAATTTTATCATATTTTTTTAAAATCAAACGGGCAGGTACTTACCTACTCGATTAAATTCATTCTATGAAATTAAAAAATATTATTAAAAAAAGACCGCAAAAGACACATCACTAACTTCAACACTACTGTATACATTATTTATTCTATAAAATACTATTTGCAAACTGAAATACATACCAATCTTTTTCTATGCAATTCGAAACATAATATAAATATATTTTCATTGGGTTAGTACCAATCTAATGATAGTTGTGTTTGTCAATAATAAATTTTCAAAAACTAAGTAATCCTTCCCGGGTATAAGGGTGAGTCCTCGGAAAGGGATTCGGAATTTGTAATAATCCCTTTGTTAGGTGACCCTTGACTTGTTCAGTTCTCAATCTGAGGGCCCAAGGACCCTCTTCATCCCGAGTAGTCTCGATCGGGTCTTCGGCGGAATTCTCAAAAATCTATTAATTGGAGGGGGGGGGGGGTGAATATTTTGACGCTCAAGATAAGTAACTGGCTATTCAGATCTAGTCACTAAACACGGCTAAATCCATTTCAGGCAACTTTTCGATTCTCAAAAGGGCGATCCTGAGAGCATCACATTTGGAATTCAAACAATATTAAAAATTGTCTTAAATTTCTTTTTTGTTATTGGGTTTGATGGACGGGAACGAAAGCCTCAAATATCTGTCGCGCATTTTGGATCTTGTTATGCAGTCCCGTCGCACATTCCGGCCCAAGTCTTGCTGTCCCACTTCAAGTTCTTTGTTCACTTGAACATTCCATGTATTTTGAGGACATCATTGACTCAATTTTTTAAAAATTATTCAACGTCCCATTATCATGTTAATAATAATACTTGGACGATTTATATAGCGCCGTTTTTGTGAAAAATCACCTCAGGGGCGCTGTTATCATAATTAAAGGCTTATAAATGTGATCAATTCTTATTAGATTATTTCCGAAGGAAAATAATAATTTCTTCAGTATATGTCACAGGCATACTTATTGTTCCATTGTCACAGGTCACACAGCATATGTTAAATATGTAAACTAGGCTCGGGGTGCTTCGATTTGGGGGATCTAAGAATAAATGGACTTCTCGAGAGCTGTTGATGCATGAGTAGTTAATAATTGCTCAACAACATAAAATGAAGTTGTTGTTTTTCTAATGGCCAACAGTTGTCATCAATGGTCAGAGATTTCCTCCATACCAAGGGCAACGCATTTTAAAAATGAGATCCAACCATATAATAAAACAAACGCAACTTGACGGTGCCCGGATCCCAGTAAAGTTAAACACTTAGAAGCGCGGGAATATCCCCTAAAAACAAAGACACCCATTAAATTCTAAATTATCGTTATATCGGAAAATAAATATCACGGCCGCTTCTAAACGCAGGTATGTGTGGCTGCCAAATTGTTTCCACATTGACTTTGCGCATTCACTTAGATACATAATAATTCTACACTAGAGTCCCAACTCCCCGAAGTCAGTGGGACTAAGGCATCCTCAATAATTGGTGTATGTTGTTAGCCTGGAGGAAATGGGGAGGGAAGGATATTGGAAGACATAGGTTGGCAAGTACCTTACTCTTCAGATCCGGTCACTAAATACGGTTTACAACATTTCAAACAATTTTAAGATTTTTACAATTAAGGGGAACCGCTGCGCACTCTGTTTCATACAAAAAATAATTTTGGAAATGATAGGAAAGTCTCGATTCTATAAAGTGCACTCTTATATTTAATATTATTTTTTATTTTTTTTTTAAATATAAAAAATACTGTATAAACCCTATCATTCCAAACTCCAAGTTGTAGTTTTGTTCCTCGACAGCGATCGAACCCACAACAGATGAAACCTGAAACAATGTCAAATGCACATACCACTAAGCCAGCGGGGCCGCATTGTTCCTTGGCCGGTATCCAATACCTCCGGAACTACATTGAGTGCTATTTACCGCTACGCCGCCCGAAATAAACCTATGACGTTTCTCTACCTGAACGGACTACCTACCTGCTTCTTATTGAACCGATTTCTACGTTTTCCTTTCTATAGCTAGCCCTTCCGAGGGCCCCTTGATTTATATATGGTTATTCTTTAAACGTTACACACAAATGACACTATTTAAAACCATAGAAAATTGCTTATCCGCCTTTCGTTCTTATTTTTTCTATTGTTTATGATTTCCCAACATTAGCGGGTACAGTTTGACAATAAAATGGCAACACCGAGTATCGCCTATTTTACTCACACATTCCCGATGTGAGGTTATATTTGACTCCCGAATTTGACAGGAAAAACCGGAATAGGTAAGTAAATTTCTTTTAAACGAATATTTTTTCTTTTCCACTTATTTTTTATATTTATTTAACCAACTAACCATCACGCCGTTTCCCACAGGGGTAGGCAGAGAGAACGGACCACCAAACAACTCGGTCTTGGCACACACTCCTTGTTTCATTCACATTCATACATACTCTCCTGTTATTCTGACTGTTGACATGGCCCAGCTCAAGTATTGATTTAACATTTAATAAATGGCGTAATATTATGTACTTATTTTTTATACTCGTTTAATTTAGAGCCGGGTTTACGCTTCAACGCATTTTAAAAGACAAACAAACAGCTGATAGTAACCCCGTAGTGACCGATTTTATTCATCCAAGGAATTCCAACTTCGGACTCTTTAGTCGAAAACGAAAGCTCAAATCGAAAAAGTTATTCTTCAAATGTGACCAGTGTCCCGCTTGTACCACGAGTTTCCGGGTGCCATGTATATGTATATATCTTTTCATCACAATGTAATCTGGAATCTTCTTAGCAAGAAGTGTCCGGTGTTCATCCATGGCTAGCAATTTATAATTTCTTTTAAACAAATTACGCCCAGTGTTAAGCTGGCCCCATCGGCCAGCGACCATCGCGGGCGCTCGGGCAACGAAGGGCGTTATGCTTGGCAGAAGGGAAGTCGATAGACTGCAGGAATTACGGATAGGGGTCCGGTCCCACGACCACTGCAGTACTACAACACCACGCTAATGCCGCTCCCCTCCGAATATAGCGTGAATCTCACATGTTCGCTATGCCATCCTGCCTCCTGCCGAACTAGATGCTAGGGGAAGCTAGTCAATGGTCTTGCTAGGGATGAGGGTCGATCCATTGGAAAGTCGGTTGGAGTTCTTATTGTGATTTGATTGTAAAACTTAAACCGATGGCATTCTAACCGTGATGCATAGACAATTTATCATTATAATTATCGAGAATACTCTCGTCCAGGCTGCAGCCCTATGACGCAGCGCGCTCCTACATCATAGATGGAGAATTTTCCACAAGCCACCGTTGTACTAGTGCTAAAAATGTACACGTATATTCAATTTCTTACTTTGTAGAACTATTTTATGTCACCATCTTCTTTTATACATTATGTAATTTTTCCTTTTCATATTAATCTAATATTGTTCACCGCTCTCTGTTCCGCTGAATTAAACATTATTTTTTTAATATTTTATACGATTTGTGCTAGTTCAACACCTGTCAAAAATAAAATATTTATTCTTAAAGGATAATACAGTCTGGCATTTAAAAGTAGACAACAATTGAGCGCGCTGCGATCGTTTAAAAGCTTTTAATTGGCAACACAAAGATGGCTCATACGAAAGCACAATGGTACAAGTGCACACGTTTTACTTTAGCTAAACGGTGTTCAGAAATTAGTGGTACTTTCCTAAAACAGATAATTCTAAATCATATTTTAAGGTGATTTTATGTTTATTTTTTATTTATTAATATTTAAGATTTTACAAGTAAGATAATTACATTGAAAGGCGGTTTTTTTGCATTTCTGAAATTTTATGTTTTGAAATAACCATGTATTAGATATTTAAAAAAAACATATTCAAATTCACTACAATTTGCAATTATTTGAAATAAAATCCCTACATTAGCGATAGGCGGCCCGCTCATTGGGTAGATAAGATTATCTCCACATTTATGCACCTCTAACCACAGTTGACACACGAAGAGTGAGAAATGTTCGCTGGCACTGTACAAATGTGAATACGGGGAAACATTTGAGTGTGAAGAACACGATTCAAAGACACAACAGCATATAATAACAAAAACGCGACAGGTGCGATACATTTTAGTAGGTTTTAAATCGTTTATAATTTATCAAGTGTTATTGTTTTTGATAGGCAAGAAACGTGGCTAAAATGTTGTTCATTCCATAATGCAGTATTCATTTCTTTTTAACAAAGTTGCCTGCCTTGAAAACGGCAAGAAAACAAAATGAAGGTCACGTTTTTTCACTCTCCATAAAGTCTATGTCTTATTTTCAGTTCTCTCCAGATCCATTTAAATTTTTTTAGGGCAACATCTTTTATTTCGAATTAAAGATTTAAATATAAAATAGAAAGAAATTTATTTAGCATAAACCACTATTTATTTTCAGTATTTTTCCGACCGTTTTCTGTATTTACGAGGTTCTGAAACCGATCGGAAAAATACTGAAAATATGATGGTGTTATACTAACTAATCATCACGCCATTACCTCGCACGGGTAGGCAGAGAGGACGAACCGCCAAACAACTCGATCTTGGCATACACTTCTTGCTTCATTCACAATCATACAACCTCTCACCCATTCTCTGCTGTTATTCAGACTTCTGGCATGGCCCGACTCCAGTAATTGATTCATTTGATCGTGCCATGTCTCTTACGGACGTCCCCAGCTTCTTCTTCCATTCACATTTATTATTATATTTATAATATATAATTAACAACATTGTTTACATGGTAATAATAGTATGTATGTAAGTACTGAAAATGTTTTTTAAAAATTTATTTATACATATAATCCTTTCAGTTTCTTCTTTTTTAAATTTAATACCTCCCTAATTGAGGAATTCTCATGTTTGGAGAGCGAGTACTACCGTGAACATGATATTCTGGTGTCTATACATTCGCGTCATATATTAATTCTCGTTACACTCCTTTCTTCATTCATTCGCTCTACATGACCAAACCATCTAAGCGTCCCTTTCTTAATCTTACTCATTTCGCTTACATCAGCCTTCCATTCTTTACGAATCTCAACATTTTTCACACGTTCATACATGGTTTTACTACACATTATCACACGCCTTAGAGATCTCATTTCTACAGCATTCAGTCTACTTTCATCCATCCCCTGCTAGTTCCATGCCTCTCTGCCATCCGTCAGTGTTGGTATCAGCTCTCCATTGTGGACTGCTAGCTTCGCTTTTTTGGACAACTTTTTGTCAGCGCCAACCGCGTTCAATATCCCTATTAGTATTTACACCTCTCGTAAACATACTTCCCAAATATACAAACTGACCGACCTGCTCCAAGTGTTATACTAAGTAAATTTATTTTATTTTATATTGAACAATACATATAACAATATATATTTTTTTAAATATCAAATTAATTAACAATGAAATTTAAACTATTACAAAGTGTAACGGTATATCTATTTTATAATACATCATTCAAATGATGCCTTTTCCATTCGGTTTCAGAATTCTTCTTTATCTTGGAGAAGACGGGTTGAATTACAAAATACACCTCGTCGATACAACATACTATTCATGTAATTAATTCTATATATCCACCTTCTGAGAGATGGCTTGAATTAATAACACGGATTTTTAAGCAATGTAAACTATATTACCACAGTAGTATTTATACAGGCTATATCACCACGTACCCGACTTTCTGAACATATTTCGAAAAAAAAACATGAAAGTTTTTCATCGGTAAAGTTTTTTTTTAATAATTTTTGTTTTCACCTGAAAGCATTTAGAACCGTAGTTATTGGACAATTTGATAAAGTTAAAAAATATATAATTCAAATGCTTTTTCCCGTTGCACGCAACTAATTGGTTTGTGTATAAATATATTTGTGTTTGAATGTGGATGAAGCAAGGAGTGTGTCAGTGATATTAAAAAAAAAATATTTGGAGGGGCCTAGAGCTTACTGCTTAATTTATCACTTAGCCAATCGGGTTGCCCCTAACCCTACTACTGTGTATGTTTGAATCTGGATGAAGCAAGAAATGTTCGCCCGATGGTCAGGAAAATTACCTATGGATTACATTTTTTACTCCAAATATGCCCAAGAATCACTAGTTAGTCTGTGGAGTACGTGCTGTCACATTCTGTACTCATATGTAGTCAAAGCATCGTGTATCATCAGAACATCATCAGCACTTTTTAACCACAGATGGATGAAGTATTTCCTAAAAATTGCCTTCAATCTTCAATTAAAGACTGAACGGCATATTGTGTCCGAAGCCAGTTAAATTCAATAGAATGGGTGTAAAGTATAAGATAAATCATACTTCCTTCCACACGACTGGTCAACCCGATACTAACAAAAGCCACCGCGTCGAAAGGTTCGACCATCCGGTCGTCCTTTCCTGAAGTCAAGCCTACCAACTTTAGGAAAGGGCGACCGGATGATCGAACCTTTTGAAGCGATGGCATTAGTTAGTACCGGGCAAACCAGCCGTGTGTATGGACCCTTTTAGTGAACGTTAGCATGTTGTGTTGATTACTTCTGTTCATCAAACAGCGTTGCAGTATCGGTTTATTAGTGTTTGTATATAAAATATTGATACGAGATTTCTTATCGCTCGCCACCGTTTGCATTGCTTCGTGGGTGACTGCCTCGTACCGTCTGATAAATAAGTGTAGAAAAATACGGAGGGCGCTGCATTCGTTTAAATTGCCGAAGATGGTAACACCGAAATTGTTCAAAAGTTAAAGGATGTAATTTTAAAACGGTCATGTAGTACAAGCGCATATTTTACATTTTCAGACGGTATTCAGAAATAAGTGGTTCTTTCCGAAGGGGGTGATTCAACGTCACTTTCTAAAACAATGTAATAAATATAATAATATTTTTTATTTATTTTTGAATCGTTAACGCCTTTCGGCTTTTACACAGTATAGCATGAAGTATAAGACTATAATGTGAAAAATTGTATACAATAAAAAAACGTGTATAATAACAAAGATAATATTCGAGAATATATTTAAATAACGAAGCAAGAATAAGCTTATGTCGAAGGTATTTAAAAATTATTAAAATAAAATTAATTTAATAATATCATATGTATATAAAATTAAATGGTTTATAATATTTCTATACATCTTAAATATATTTAATTACTAAATACATTATTACAAAAGGTGGAGACACAAGTATAATATTTTGTAGTACATCCACAGTGTATCTATCACAGTAAATAAATGAGTTTGTGAGTACATGTTTGGATAATTGCGTGGAATTTTTTTTTTGTCTTTTTGGAATAACCTTTACCTATATATAGCACATATAATAAGTTTTTTATTAGCTGTTAAATCAATATGAAAATTATGTGAAGAGGCAAAATTATTCGTTTAAAAAAAAGTACCATTTTTCTTGTCAAATCTCAAACTTTCAAATTTTGGAGTCATACATAACGTCACATCTGAATGTTCTAAAATCGGCGTTACTCGGTATTGCCATAGTAAAAAAAAAAACACTTTATTTAACTTCTGCATTTTATTGTCAAACTGTACCAATAATTCTGGAGTGTTTCGGCCCGGGCTCCAGACCCGCCCATGGTGATGTTGACATTATTGTTACGGCTATGGCGAGATTGGGGAGCCGGATGATGACTGGACTGGTGACGCCGCCATCTTGGTTAGGTTGTTAGCTGCTGACAGTGAGTCACAACTTGCGAGAAGCGGCAGATTGCTAAATGGCAGCTTTAGTTGGTGGTGACTTAAGTGGCCATATTGGTCTTGGTTAGAAAATTTTCTCAGATTATGATTTTATAATTGTCGAAGACAAGGAAGCACAAGCCTACATTGAAATTCAAAAATGGCGGCCGGTCTACATTTTAAATTACTGTTGAAATTTGTTCATTTTTAATATTTTTTTATTGTCCTGGCAACTTAAGATTTTTTTTTATTAATTGTATGGTAATTAACGAATATGAATCCGAAATAAAAGTTTTTCGCCTTTTTTCTAATTTTTAAGGAGACACTGGATGTTCAAATATCGTCCATTCATGGTTGTATGTATTTAAGTAAGGTAAAACAAAAGTATCTTCCATTCAGGACATTCAAATGGATTCCACAAGTCAAAATTTTGGTAAATATACGCGAAATAAATAAATGAACAGATTCCATCAATTATTATTATTTTCATGGGAAAGAGCACGATGATGGAAGCAGTATAATTCATAGGCCATGCATTACCTGTAGGTCACATCCTCGGCAGCTTTTCTATCCTTTTTAAAAGTCAGAATTCATAATATGTATATAATATATTATTTCGAGGCAAGTGCTCATTCCGTGGAGTATTTTGTATGTTGCCAATCTAGAGGAGCCATTGTTCTATGGACAGGCCAGTCCTTGGTTCAGTTCTCTATTGTTATTACCCAGCACTGCTAAGTTAAGTAAATGAACACTTATTTCATTATTAAAATCTTTTTAATGAATAATACAATCACTTCTTCAATAAATGATTTTTCACTTTGTGGCTTCATTTTTAATAAAATTGTTCTACATGTTTCAATACCAATGATTTCTTCGTCTTATAAGCATGGACAAATAATTATTTTATTATAAACTGTTTTTAGTGTTCATTGTATCCTGACGAAGATACATCTGGTTTTGAAACATGTAGATATTTATTTCTTAAAATCTTGGTTCAAACAAAACAATTTGTTTATACTACGTGCAATCAATTAAAAAATCTGCTGGATTTGGTGCGGGAAGACCGTTCCCTTCGTCTCATCACGGTAACCTAAATTGCCTTTGTTCTGCCACTGATAACTCCATTGAAAGCCCCCCTCCCCCTTTCTAATATAATGGGTGTCTTCTATCAGAAAGGGGGATTCTTTTACGCAAAATATTTTGTTGTGGATATTGTTGATTTTGTGTTTTTTGAAATGTTGCGCTGTGTTGCGACTTGCGACTCCTCCTTGACTCGACGTTTTTCACAGCCTTCAAATGTTCATCCTCGAGGGAGATACTGATGTATTCTACACAACTTGTGCTCATGCACTTCCATTAAATAATAGCATAATAACAATATTTGGATGATTTGTATGGGGGCCTTTTGTAAAAAAAAAATCCAATGTTCTGTCTTATCCCTAACTATGGACAAGCTGATAGTACAACTTATTGTTAACAAATTGCATTCACCATTTTATCTATCTGTAATACCAAAATATGCGTACGATGCATTTGACCAATGAACGTGATGCCGCGTTAAAATATCCATGTTATTAATCTTATGTGACCACGCGAAAATCATGAGAAAACGTTTAATAATTGACCTATATTCTCTTGGCCTTTTGTTTTTGGTTTTGAAAATAATGCAAACAGTTGTATTAATAAGTCAAAACTCAGGTAAAAACATGCGCCTGGCATTAAATACGTTTCTAGGTAGATACTTTTCAGTACTGGACAATAATAGCACTCTAAGTAATTATAATTATTTGTTTCTGAAGACGCAGGTATCGGGTAGGCACTTTCCGCGCCGCACCGCGGAGCTGTCAATCGGGAAATCGACGCTTCGATGACTTTTCTTCTGGCAACACTGCTATGAAGTTTCATGTTTGGCGGGAACTAGCAGTTTCGGTTGGTAGTTTCCCTGCAGTCTGCGCCGCCTGCAGTCGCATCCCTTTTCAGCGCAGGGCGGACGTCTCGAATTGCTCCCCATTCTCATTCTGACAGTTATGCGCGGCAATATTCTTTGCCGCCCCTCTCTCTGTTTACGACGGCGTTCTAGTATCTCGCACAGCTAGGCTGCTAGTTTCGAGCCATTCCAGTCCCCTCTCTCCCGCTCTTTATCGCTTCGCCGAACGGTTTATCTTTCTCTGTAGTTGCGAAAAACAAAACCCCGCCGCGCTTACGTGCGGGCGCCGCCGATAATTCTGAATTCAACACGGCAAAGAAAATAGAATTCGAAAATATTAAATGTTTCTTTGTTCTCTCAGATGGCGTTGCTGTCGCGCGGGGTTTGTTTGAAAGCGGAGATCAGAACCTTTTAATTTCCTCCCCTTAGCTAGCGCTTGAACCTCTGCGCGCAAGAGCAAAACAATTATTGCAATAATATCAAGTAGAAGGCTGTTATAAAAAGGAAAAAGACCGAACAGCGCTCGCTCGTTCATAAAGTTCACAATGGAATGCAGAATGTAACGATTGAAATCCGGTGTCGGCGATACGGCGCATTTTCGCTTGCAGCTCGGCGGCTCCGAAGGCGAGCGCCTGCGAGTGCGGCGTAAACATTCCACTCGGCGGCAAGCGACCTTTATCCTTACGGACCCGGTCTTGCCAGGCGAATACGGCCTCTGCCGACGGACTTGTAGATAAGAGAAAGGCCAGCTAACGCGCCACTCACCGCGGTATGGCAACGAAAGGTAGGCCCGAGCGCCGAGTCAGATGTAGCACGTCACCGGACTTATATTATTATGGAAAATACCTAAATAACGATGTTATGCATTCACTACCAATTCCTCCAAAGAAACTTATGGGTATATATAATATTTAAATATATCTATATTTAAATAATTTTATTTTGATGCCGGCTGTTTCGCCTTCATAAAGTAAAGTATATAAACAGAAAAATGTGTTTCAGATTATTTTAACTATTTTAAATATTGAGCAGAAGATCTGTTAGTCTGAAGATATAAAAAAAAAACTTGAGTGCTGAGCTCTGGCGTCGTGAAATTTGCACAGCTTTTCTGCCTGATATTTGTAGGCCAACTCTCTATTTTCATTTTCGCTAAGTCATTTCCGTCGTGAGCTTTGAAAAAATTGCATTTCACTGTAAAAAAGATAATTATTGTGTCGTTATAACATTTTTTGTTCCTTGATTTTCAACTAGAATATGAAAAGTTTAAATCTCTGGCAAAGTCGGGTAATAAAGTTAATTTTCGTAAAATCAACTAATAAAAATATTCTGACAAATTAAATAATTTTATTATTCATGTTTTATTGCGTTCCAAAAATAAAACGTTCTATGTTACATTTTCTAAAAAAACAATATTGTTATTTTACCGATAGCAGAATACCACGGTTGGTATACCATGAACACGTGTGCCGCACCGCTGGAAAGAAGGCCAAGCAACTATCGGGGTAGGCGGAGAGGGGCAAGAGGTGGGACGGGGGGCGAGGGGGACAGTCGGGTGGGGGGAGGCCGCTGTCTGCCTGTCTCTACCCAACTCACAACCAACACACTGGTGCGGATTGTGGTGCAGGGTTCCGCAAACCGACGGGAAATATTTAATAAAAATAATTAATTGTTTACATTTTATAAGGCGTTATGAATAAGGTTAAGGATGGGACGCTTGGAACAAGACAGGAGAATATTTGAAATGAGTGATGAGTAACACATGGTACTATCAAGTGAATCAGATACTCGAGTCGGGTTATAAAGTTATACTAATAGTATAAAGGCGTTATGTTGCGTAAAAATGTACATATTATTTATATAATATACAGAACCATAATTACCTGCAGTGGAAGTTCATGGCAAATCTCACTGGGAGTTCAATCGAGTATTAAAAAGGTGAGATAAAAATTGATGCAAATGCATTTTGGCACCCTTTGTCAAACTCGGTGGCAAAGCAACACGGAAATCGCTTACGAATTACGACGATCCCGCCCCCGTCAATCCTGTGAAGTACGAGGGAGGAAGTAATAATAATAATTATTGGATAATTTGTATAGCGCCGTTTTTGTGAAAAATCACCTCAAGTACTACAGAAATAATCCTGTGGAGTACAGACCTTCCAAATTCACAGAATCAAAACTGCTTGTCGAAAACTTATGCGAGTTGCAAACAGAACTAACGTCACCTGTATTTAATAGTTAAGTGCCTTGCCCAGAAAACGTCCTTTGATCGCACTGGAAGACTGAAACAGTACTGAATTCATAGCTCGGCCTCACTATTTCGTTAGAACGTTCGCCTGGGATTTCCCGCTTATCGGCATCTTGTTTTGCACTTTCGTGTTCGGTATTTATCTCGTTTTCGCGTGTATTCACACAAAACGAAAATCACAAATTTACGCAAGAAACTGTAACCTCTTCGGTAATTAACTTATTTTAATAGAAACTTATAACAGGATAAACATAGATAAAAATCTGATGATTCTTGTAAAATACTCATTCATACAAATTTGATGTTAACAAATCTCAATAGTCGCTGTGCACATGGTCACCTGGTAAATGCGCAAGGTTTGCACGCTTTCACAGTTTACTGCTGATTCGCCACGAGTATGTTTTGTATGAACTATTTCTTAGGGCAGAAAGTCCCATAGTCGCTGAATTCATAACACGCTTATGGAATTCATTTCGAATTCGCTCTCGGGCAGTATTGCCTACTATACGGACGGGTGGATGTTTAGCACGGAATTGGAATGGCGCGCTGTTTAAAGTGTGGTAATATTAGGACTCATTTGTGTTTTATTTACTTATCTTTTTTATGAGAGTTCACTGCACAAACACACTTTAGAGAAAACCGCTACTGCTTATCTGGAGAGTTTCAAGTTAATCCTCCCGAGTCAGAATAATATGTATGAGACGATGCATAAATGTGGATGAAGCAAGGAGCAGTTGCCAAGGCAGAGTTCTGTGTCAGTCTAACCTCTTTGCCTACCCCTCGACGTGATGGCTAGTCAGTTGTATTTTTTTTGTCTTTTGGTGGATGATGTGTCACAGACAAGAAATTCTAAGATCAGCATTTAGTGAAAGTTACAAGGTATTAAAATCACCCTGGCAAGGAACTAAAATTCAGAATTGAAATGTTGTTTGAAATTTATTTAGCCCTGTTTAGTGATTAGTTCTAAATAGCCAGGTATTTCCCCACATTTATCCTCCTTTTCCTTTCTTATCCTCCCCCACCTTCTTCACAACATTCCCCAATAATAATAATTGAATACAGATATAACGCCGTTTTTTTTTTGTAAATTCACTTCAAGTTGCCGTAGTTCCATGGACTTCGGGCAGATGGATCTCTTGTACAGTATCACATAAATTAGCAAATTCATCAAGCATCGAAAGGTTGAGGTCCTAAAGCTTTAAATAAACTCCCAGATATTACAAAAAATGCGCTTTAAAAATTACCATGTGTTATGAAAATTACCAATATGAGGGTCCAGAACAATTTTTTCCTTGACCAGACTAAAATATTACAGAAAACCTTGCGTTGCTGGTCATATATCATACAGGTATGTCGTGTTAAACCAAAAACTCGCAATTTAAATAATGTTTTATCTTATATCGTTTTTTGTGACATCCCTGACTGTGACGCGTTTCGTTGCCGCCGTACTGAGTAGTACTAACACACAGCCAAAATAAACCCATACACCAGCGCACCCCGCCATCTGTATACTGTTGCCAACCTCACTGACTCACACTACTAGTTCCCAGTGTAACCAACACAGCGATACTGGAAATAATCTATAGGCGGGTGGGTACCTACCGCGCGCCGTACACCGAACAGCCAGCTACCATAGATATAATATTATATAGACTACTATAATACGGGGTAGGTAGTGTGCCTACCTACGTAATATAATATTGTATACGCTATACCGCCTGTGTACGTTCTCCTTTATATAAGTTGATGAAGGAAGGTAGCTGCTGTAATATTATAGCAACATGTACGAGGTGGAATATAGGCTTTATAATACTCAGATAGGTGCTACACCGAGGTATAGGTATAGATATATCGCGTAGGTATAAGTAAGTGCGTGGAAGTAGGTACCTAGTAGATAATATTATCTAGAAGCTGGAGAACTGGGTAGATACTTAGCGGATGAAATCTCTGCCTCGGAAAGATATTAGGTAGGTAGGTTCTTGTGTATTTTGAAAACAAAAATTAGTATTGAATCAAGAACTCTTTTGCTTCAAAGCTGAAAGTTTTGGGAAATAATGTTTTAGGTTGTGAACTTTGCACAAACAAATAAAATGATTACATTTTAAAATGGTTAAATTAACATATATTATACCATATAATAATATGTACGAGTACATGGGATACGCAATTAGTATATAGTTCTATAGAAAACTAATTATAGATTTAATCGAGATTTTAATTTTACTTTTTGACGTTTTTAAGTAAGACAGTAGATAAATATGATAAACGTGGGTACCTAATTCATTCATACATACCCAAATATCACCCCCACAAGGCCGTGGAATGTTTACATCACGTTCCGAGAAACGTCAAAACATCGGGCGGGCACCTAAACACCTTCCGTATTCGGTAAGTACCTGAGCACCTACCCTACACAGGTACCCTATGTCATTACTTCGTGAAAAACTTCAGCAGCCATAAAGACGCAAGTTTAAAAACGGAGACGTTTCCGCGTCGACTCTCGCCGGCCGACTGTCTGCCGGCTGACGGGTGTCGCGATAACGCGGCCAGTGCATCACCCCGACAATAAAAACAATTTGAATGGGGGTAACTAGTACCTACCCGGCTAGGAAGACGTTATACGTTTTCCGGGGTGTAACCACTCGCCCCCATCTTGTGTCCTCCCTTTCGAGAGAGCGGGAAAGAACCAAGTCTAGTTCTTCTTTTAAAAGTTTACGTCGCGATGGAGAGCGCTTTCTTTTGTTTCTCTCCCGTCGCTGCGGGAGAAAGAGTTGCTCCCGCGTTGCGTAATGCTGGTTTTAAACTTTTAAAAAATTATTTTGTTTGATGCGCAAGTAAAGCTACGGACGAAGGTCGAGAGGAAGGTGTCAAAGGAATGTTGAACTTTAAAAAAAATTGTCTGAAAAGAAACGCGAATAAATTATTACGTATTTTGACGCGGTTATCTTTCTTTCTCCTTGTTCAAAATATTAGGCAACTTGTATTATTTAAGCATCAGGTTTTCGTAATAGAGGGGTTAATTAAAAAAATGTTGAATCAATACAGTTTATGCATTTTCATCCCCAAAATTGACACATTGTATGGGTCTATATATACTCGTATATTTTTTTTGTGGGGTGGAGTGTACGATTCTTATGAATTTTAACAATTTTTTAGACTGCTATACGACGACCTTACAAAAATTATGAAGCATTTTTTTTTTAATACGAATCGCGTTTTTTTCATTGGGTAAATAATTTATAATGCATAGAGTACGATGATGATAAACGTTGAACCGATAGTTCTTGGATAATTTTTATAGCGCCATTTTGATGATATATCACCTCAAAAGCTATAAAATAAAGTATTAATTATAAATATTGGTTAATTACGGCGGGTCTATAGGTTTCCTCGCCCCGCGTTGGGCGCCACTTTCTATTTAATTCCAGTAGGAAGATTAACCTAGTCTAAATACAAGATATAGGTTAAGTGCGGTTGCAACAGGCTGCTTTTATTAGGTATTCGCGCCGAATTATGTGCAAGGGATCTGGCGGCCTTGTCTCCCCTTCCCATCCCACCAAACCTTCACCACCCCCTCTCCCACATGCCACGCCACGTAATGTATTCCCATACTTCCTGGGTGATAAACATGAACGGTTCTACTGTAGTTAGAACCTACTTCACACTGCGACTCGTTCACGATTAGTTTCGACTCTGGGGCCCCGTTGCCTTTGTGCAGATGCGGGCAACCATTTGGTTCGCGAACCAGAATTATTACTTTTAAAATGCAGATAAAAATAATAAAAACAACAAGACATGACGAATTTACATTTCTTGATCATTTATCCTACAAATCTGAACATTTTTACAATATGAAAATTTGCGACATCTATTTTTAAAATTGTGAAAGCCCAAAAAATCGTAATTAAATTAAACACCACTTTTTTACCCTACTGTGTTAACTGTGAATATGAATGTCATAAACCACGACTAAATTGCATGTACACACTTCATTGTGGGTACATGCATTAAAACAGTTTTCTAATATTGCTATCATGGAAATTCTCTCTATTGTGATTCCTGATGCTTTTGTAGGTTACATTATGTGATCTAGTAAATCCATTAATCTAGTTCTAACTATTATTATAATTTCACAACTTGACAGCGTAAAATTAAGTACAATGTTTTTTAGATAACCCACGGGTCACTGGTTGTCCATAACTGCTTTAGTGCGTCGAACGGGACTTGGCTCGAAATCCAAGTGGTTTCTACTTGCACACCTTCTCACTTCTGTCCAACATAGAAGACTAAATAATGAACGTCACACCCGATGCCACGTCTAATGCACGAATGAAAGGCGAAACAGCTGTCTAGCGAGTAATTATTTTTATATCTCCTTTCGGATATATATATATTTTTATATTAAAAATAGGCTTCAAAATCGACGTGACTGGTACGAGTGCAGTTCAGAAGAGTTTTTCCGGGCAGCAACCTACAGTGGGAAGCTACCCTGGTGATAACCAACCTCCGATAGGAGATGACGAAAAAAAAAAAAATTATAGTAATAATAGCGCCGTCTCTGTGAATAATCACCTCGAGAGCGCTGTACAAATATTATTTTGTTGTTAATTTTTTTTATTATTTAAACGCCCGTTACTTGCAAATACATCATTTTAAAATCACATAAAAAAATTAAAAATAGGAATCACGCACAAAAGAAAATTACACTTGAAAAAAGAAAAAACTGCACCAAAGTTAAAAATACACAGGAATATAAAGGAACAGAAAAAATAAATAATACAATATCCACAAAGTCAATATAAACATAGGATTTTTCTTTTCGAGGTGAAACAACTTCAATTTCGGAGGGGGAACCATTCATTGGATAACCAACATATTTGCCATAGGTCACCCCGAGTGGTTCGCTACGTTTGGTGACATAGCAGGGGTATCCGAGTTCAAGGGGTGAGGTTTGTACAGGTGTCGGCGGCGGATACGTCTGGTGGGCCGGATCGGGAGAGACCGATCGGCCTCGACTTCTCCAGCAGGACTCTCGACCCATCGCCTTGCACCGTAGTGGGAGGGATGTATCAATACGTTCGCCACCCCTTGACACGCTGACCCCAAGATTCCTACCCACCCCTCATACCATTTTCCTTCCCAGAACTCCCTCTCTTTAAAAGGATCCTCCACACAGTGTCCCCAAAAAAGGCCTCCTGTGTTGAGTTAATTTTTTTTTTAAAGTTCACAGTGTATCCACAAGAAGTAGTATCGAAGTTGCGCACTTCTCTCGTTCTTTGTTTTTTCTCTCTGGTATTTCTACTTACTCTCGATAACCTTGTGCAGAAAAAATAACTTTCCGATGACGGATGAAAGTGTATGAACAGCGCGCGGATGCGGATTGAGGCCGCTGAAGAAAAGCGGCTCGAAAATGAAAAGCTTTTACATGCATAATATCACTTCAATAACCGCGCTAGTGACGGGCATGACCAAAATATACGTTTTCGAAACTATTATTGTTCTTTAATTAGAGTCGTATATTTTTGAATGAATGTTTCCCCGATGATTTTTTTATTAAATTGAGTAGTGGTGCACTGAAGTGATAAAGCGATATAAGTGTGAACTGTATCGATTTGAATGAAAACTGATGTCGCCAGTTTACAAAATATCTTTAGAATCTTAGGCTCCAGAGAGGCCAATGAAATTGATGATCATCATACGATAGAATTTCAATATTTCAAATTTTTTTATCAATCCTTAGCTTTAATTTTTTTTAAGTAAGTCAAAATTAAGCTTACTTCGGGTACGCGGCCCCACCCACAACACACTTCTATCGGTTTATCTCTTCAGATCTGAACAGCCGGGTACTTCCCTACTTTCCTCTTGCCGTTCTCCTTTATCTTCCCTCTCCCTGATCATATTAATTAGAGCATTCTGAGGACAGAACTTTTTGAATTTTTGTAAAATACGGAATAGTAAAAATGAAAATATAAGCCGTCAAAACTTTGATAATCTCTCCAGGTAACGTTACGGTTCATTCAAGATGACTGGCGCGGCCATTGATATCATATGTGCATCAGGAAAAACTAATTTTGATGTCGTTATTAAGTCTTTAAATATAATACATATATTGGGGGTGCTATAGTTGCACTGGCTCCGGACAGTCGGGACCAGTTGGGGCGGTGTTCACAAATAATAAAAAAGTTTTCCAGTCGTTCTGTAAGATGAACGGTACATAAAATCATGTAACCTAGAAGTGTTCCTCCGTGCGTCGCGTACGACTTGGTAATAATAGGAATGTGCTTTGTTCGGTGCATTTGAGCGAAGTTCGTGATGTGATGAGACCTCCTCACACGCGGCACGTGACAGCGCCACCCTCGACACGAGTGACGTCACCGCCGCCGTCACCTTCATCGCCGCATTATCTCGCGGTCGTTCCATTCTCCATACATCCATACGTCTCGCATCTCCCGGCACTCGGCAGGCAACCTGTTCGACTATTCGCGGTCCCGTCCCGCCTTAAAGTGGGCATAGCTCCTTAGTGAGAAGTGGGAAGGGAATTTCTCGACACTTGCTCGCTCGCACGGGGCAGAGTCAAACTAACCCTTGCACGGTAGTACATTGAGACCGTGGATAATTAAAACAAGGAGGATGGGACATAAATCTTTATTAGTTTGAAAATATGAGCACAAAGTGTCTCCAACATCTTTCGCGTTTACTACTGCAAATCGCATTTAAAGACAGCAGCGCTCCGCCTTTGATTCTAGCATTGTATTTATTGGCTCCGCCGCTTAGATAGTCCGTGCAGTTTGGTCGTAGTTCGGCGACAGTCGGTACGCTTCCATACCATATCTCTCGTTGTTTCTATTATCTATCATTGGGACGGATTTCGTGTCAAAATACACACATCAACTTGTGTAAAACAAAAAATTGCCTCAAAACAGATTCAAATGGAGCAAACCACTTCGTCCTTGCATTTCCTGTTAAAATTGATCATAGTTCAGAAAGCGTCCAACCGAAAAAGATAAATTGAGAAAAAAGCGTTTGATAATTTGACTATACAAAACATATTGCGGCATTTGTGAGTGAAATCAAAATTAGCAAAAATCTATTGCATTTGGAGCTTCGATGTTTACAGCATATAAAAAATCTCCCGTTTATCTATAGGAAAACATGAAAAAGTTGATTTTTTTTATTCGCAGATTGGACGCTTTCTGCATAACTACGTCCTATTAAAGTTCTGTGGGGGTAATTATGTTTATTTAACGCATAACCTTTCGATATACCTGCTAATTATTTTGAAATATTTGTATTCTTAAATCCATGGATGGAGTTTCGGTTGTTGTCAACGTGTGTACAGCTTGACAGGGATAACTCTGAAGTCCGTGGCGTCCCTAGTGTAGATTTTGTATCTAAAATACAATCCATAGCCTTAAAAATGGCTCGTTTGTTAATTTGACGGCCCACAAAGATATATTTTGGAATAATCACATGCAATTACATTTCATGCTATGATATAAAGTGTAACCAACGTATTTATAGTTAACTAGAAATAGAAAACTATGTACTCTTTCACGGTAAGTAGGTACTCCCTTAGTGGGTAATACTTGAATATTAAAATTGTAATAAATAAACCATATAAATCGCTTTACATTTTTTTTATTATTGCCGGAATAACAGAAAAGCATTGTTCTTCTTTCAAAAGAAAAAAATGTCCCCCTCCAATGTTTCCCAACTTAATATATAATACTAAGTCCGGTCCTGCTTGCACAAGTAAGCAAGCACTGTACTTACTTACACTGGCTGTAAACAAGGCGGCATAATTGGTCTGGTAGGTCAGCCACCACGTGGCCGGCGCTTCGCAGATTTACGGGCGCTGTCACTTTTCGCATGACAGATCGGCCGCGCGAAACTCGCGCGCTTTTCCCAAAATGGAACTACTTCCTTTTTTGAAATATTACCCTGGCCAAGGTCGCGCCTCGCTCGGAATGCGAGCGGAACCGCTGGTGACTGTTTGTTTTCCGAGCGGAATCGAAATATCGATGGTTTATGATGGGATTTCATTCATTCGTTCGACTTTCATTCACTTGTTACTACCATTCAATGTTAATTTCCAATTTAAATTGATTCTCTCGATTCTTTTTATTTCCACATATCGCACTCGCGCAATTACACAAGTCAAGTCAAGATGTGAAACTGGGATAAAACGTAACAGAACATTGAATAAAAGTGAAGAATAAGAAAAAATACACCTAACCATACATAACCTAACCTATTATTTCTTATCATGTTTTGATTAATCCGGTTACCAATATACGTGGCGTCCGGAAACTAGTGGTACAAACGGGAAATTGGTCTACATCACATTTGGAGTCGATTTTGTGATATAACTTTTTTATACTGTGAGCTTTTGTTTTCGAAAAATTCGAGTCCGAAGTTGGATTTTTTTGTGTGCAAATTCTGAATATTCGGTCGCTACAGGGTTGCTATCGGGTGTTTATTGTATTTTAAAATGCGCCGAAGCGTAGAGCCGGCTCCAATAATTTGTTAACCCATTAGTAGCCGGAAAATAAGTGAAAAATTAATAAATTAAAAATAAAACTCCTCAGATCGAAAAATATCTTTTGCTTGTACCACTAGTTTCCGGACACCGTATTTAAGTGCGGTACCGCGAATCTTTCGGAAGTGATTGTGTTCGTAGCTTTACGATGCCTGTGTACATCTTTGCCCATTCGCATAGGTAGATTATGTGCATAGCCAATCAGTCGTTAGGTTACGATCGATCAAACAGATTTAACTTTTAGCGAACCAGTAGGGAAGGGATCGATTGTTGACACACCATTAACTAGGAACAGCTCGTCCTAATACTGAAATTATCTGGACTTTATATAACTTTTCAAAAAATGATGAATACCAAAATCTTATGAATTAATATTGCTTCGTGCTTCACCTTTCATCGGATTTCCCATTTTTTGTAGCTTTATATCATAAAAACAAAAACAATTAAGTTTGAAGAAACACAAATGAAAAATATTTCGACAGCCAAACAACAAAAACGGGCGTCTTTAATTCCTCTCCCGGCCGCCTGCAAAGTTAAGAGTGTTAAGCTATAGTGACGTTATTGGATTTATTGACATGAGCCGGAAGTCTGCGGTCGCCCTTTGGCGCGAGGATGCAACTTTGGGCGGGAAAAGCTCCCAGCACATCCGGTTTGAAGAAATCGCGCGGGAATTCATTTCAATGGAGTTTGACAATCAGCTTTTGGAAACGGATTTTGCTGTGAGTGCGTTTATCAATGATGCTAAGCCTATTTAATAAATTAAATATATTTTCACTTTATAAGCTATAAAAAAATGATTAAAACATCAACAAATGTAAGCGACTCTGACGTCATCCTATCCTGATCGGAACTTGACTAAAGTTTGACAACTATGGTGACGTCATCTTAAAATCGTAGGCTTCTTTAAAACGCGTCCGTTTTGACAAAAAAAGGACATCAAAAACGTGGTTTAAAAAACTTACTTTTAAATTATACGGTACATATATTTCAATATAAATAACACATCTTATTTGTTTATCGTAGTAAAGTTCATTAATATGTAAGTCAAATTTCACTCCAACAAGAATCACAAAATAAAGCAATGAACACACTGAACCAATAACACTTCAAACGTAATTTATTCGACTGATAAAACGATGCGTGAATCAGAGAAACAATTGAACAATGATAACTGATAACTCAATACATAGTGCTATTCAATCGTCTGTGCATTATTTGAATTTGGAAACAACTCTAGTGTTGGAGGGCGCATGCGTCGGCCGACCCGAGCAAGATGCATGATATCTATTCGAGCACAAATATTTATTTTTATTACGTGTCTGAATTTATTGGCTGCGGCCGTTCATTCAATCCCGCGTGGGCAGGGGTTGGCAACCAGTGGAGCAAGAAAATATGTTAATGTTTTTAATTCTAGTGAAATAACAGTAAAAATAATGTTTTTAAGGTACTTGATAAAAAAACTTCGTCATAAAAACGGTTACAACTTCACTCAAATTGGTTACCCTCGCCCTAAAATTAGAAAATGTACAAGGAGGTAGCTTTTTTAGGGTGGCCGGATAATTCAACACACGTAAGAATCGGCGCACTTTTTAGAAGTAATATGGCCATTAGAAGTAGGATTTTTATTTTATTTCTTAATTAGGTTAGATTAAATTTTCGGCCTAGTTTTTTTTGTACTTTTAATGACTTTATATCCCTTTTAAAAAGTGTGTCGATTCATACGTATGTTGAATCGTCATGGATCCATTTTTTGCACTGTCAAAGTTCTTTCAAAAACGAACTTCGACTGACTAACTAAGCATCACGCCGTTTCCAGGCAGGGGTAGGCAGAGAGGACGGACTGCCAAACAACTCGGTCTTGGCACACACTCCTTGCTACATTCACATTCATACATAGTCTCATACATACTCTTCTGTTATTCTGGCTGTTGACATGAGCCGACTCAAGTATTTGGTTCACTTAATCATGTCATGTCTTCCTCGGGAGCCCCCGACTCTAACATCCACATTCGCGTCCTATATTCTCTTTACACTCCTTTCTTCGTTCATCCGCTCTTCAACTTGACTGGATTTATTATATAATTTTTTTTTTATTGGAATAACTTATTGAAACTTATAAACCTCCTTGCAATATATTTTTTATATCAATTTCAATAATTAAAAAGGAAACAATATATTATATGTAATTTTTACTTATTCAATTAGAAAAGAATCGGGAAACGTCAATATTGTTTTGGCATCACATTTTTTCAGCATTATTTTACTAAAATTGGTAAAATAATTAAAATGTTTCTAACTTTTTTTGTTTGTCGAATTGATGTTGAATTAATGATGTTTCTTTATTTATATCAATTTCAGTCTTCTGGGAATTTTATTAAATTCCGTAATATACTATAACGTTAAAATGACCTTCACGCATTCTCTAATTTAAAGTAATATTTTTAACTTAACTCGAAATAATAAAAATGTCGGTATTATTTTGGTAATTGTCCAGAAATCTACCATTATTTTTTCAACTTGAACATTGAACCACCTCAAATATACATTTATGTTTTTTTTTATTGCGTTTTGGTTAGCGACCACTGCCCTGTCAAATATAACGCAGGACCATTCAAATCGCAAGACGGAGGGTAATTGGCCGTTGATTCGCTAATTGCCGATCCGCAGTACTCTGTACAGTACAGACTATACGCTGTATAGATAGGTATAGAGTAGTCTGTCCGTAGTTCCCCACCGCCCTTCACCTCGCCCTCTCCCCGTGCGGTATTCCCCCGATCTGCGGTGATTACTCAGGTCCGTGCGGAGGGTATATACCATTGGAGGTAGCTTGTTATTGTTTAGGTGCTCTAGATTCCTTGATTATTTGCATAAGAGCCTTTTTTCACAGTTTGCGATATTTTAAAAATTGTAAATTCCACTTTTTGTTGTACGTAGGTTAGGCGTTTTTTCGTAGTTTTGTAGCTACGTAACAAGAATTAACTAAGTTATTCCTGTTTTTATGGAGCTGTTTTTTGAAATAGTATTTGTATTGAAAGTAAATGTTGAAGAAACCGTATCACATTTTATCTTGTATTTTAAGAATTAAATTGATATTTAAAAACTCGCGACTTAGTTTCTAGGTAAAAATAGTTGCGTTGTTATTAGTTATTACATTACAAATTTTTTTGTGTTTATTTGAAAAAAAAAGCTGTCACCGGAGACCAATATGATATTTATATTTTTACTCCAAAAGAGCTAATAAATCGCTGGTTTAAAAGTCGAGTACGTCTTGTTACTTTTTACTTGACCCATCATGTATAAAAGAATTCTTAATTTTTTCTTATCTATCCACTACCTTTCCATTATTAACCGAATATTCGTAGCACCAAGTAACATCCTCTCTGTCTTAGGTCCCAGCGGGTGGGTAGGTTCTTGGTAAATGCTACGTGATGTGTAACCATCTAGGTATACCTACCTAGGCAAGTACCCACCTTTTACGTGCGGCGTGTGGCACGTATTCGAGGTCGATACTAAAGTTAGCGATTGTCGTGACAATTTCGCACACTAGATGGGCACCCCACCAATCAAAACTGCCACAAACTAACTACCTGTCATAATCTGTGCAGTTGATTGACACACTGGGTACGTTGTGACGTCACGTTGCCGACGTATCAGTACGTGTTGGGGTTATTTAACGAGGTATTAGTCACCCAGCTGCACTGGCAGTGGGCGGTCGCTTTCACGTACAACTACTGAAATAAATTGGCTCAAGTATTGTGTAATCAATTTGTCACTCTTTTTATTTACGACAATTGATGAGAGTTATGTTCCAACCAAAATGCAATACTATACTGTGTATTCTGATGAGGGAAGCTTTGCTTCCGAAACTTGTTGATATTTATATACTCGTATTAAGCAGTGGTGTAAACAAAGTATTTCATGTTAATTTTATTAAAATGTAGTCAATGTTTGATACCGTTTTATGTTTTGTTATACCCATAGCTTTTTCAAGAACGGAACTCAATGATAATTTTTGTTACCAATAACAATCTAAGAAGGTTTATTTTATCTTTTAAAAAATATTTATACTATGTAAGAATCTCAAACCCCTGTGCCGGGGGAATTACGGCATTTCCACTTATTGTGAAGTGGGACCAGTGGCGTGCACAGAGTTTGTAATCAGGGTGGGCAGTAGAAAAAACAGCGAACTATTTGAAATATAACAACAAAAAATACCCCAGACAACACCTTCGTGCAAATTTTCGCTAAGAATGACTAAGCTGCTGGTTGTTGTAGCCTGTTGGTTTGGATTACCCCTGCCTCGTCAAATAACAGCTTTACTTGTGCACATTACGGGCCAATTACTGGATGTATAAAATCTCTAAATTTTTTTCGCCAAACATGATAATATTATCATTATTTCGTTAGTAGATTTGTTTGTTACACTAACACAAACGATTGGTCCCTTAACGCCCATTGCGTACACGTATACTTTTGAATGTATAGAGGACATTTATGTCATTTTGCATAATTAGTTCCTGCCTTTGACACGTTATAGTGGCGCGGTCGGAGTGGTATTTCTGGCTTATTTTTAAGAGTGAAGATTGATTTCTTGCAATATTTTTATACTTTTTAATATTGTTTATATTTTACGCTAGTAGGTTAGAGTAGGCAGTGCTTATGTGGCTTTCTTTACTGGGTAGGATATAAGATAGTAGGATAAGCGGTTGGGAAATACTCTGTTGTTCATTATGGCCTCAGTTTGGGAATTATTTTTTTTACATTTCATTACCGGCAACCCGGTCGTTTATTGGCATGACAGTTACATGTGCTTTACCCGTCTCCCTGGACGATGTCTATTCTGAGACGGGTGGTAATAATAATAAAATAAAAACATATACATATAAAGGATTATGAAGAAAAATTCTTAAAAATACGTAAGAAAATACATATATCAAATAATAAAATACAGCGTTAAAAAAAGAATACATGAAAGCTACCAAATAAAAAAATTAAGTAGAAAAAATTACCTAACTAACTAACCATCACGCCGTTTCGCCGCAGGGGTAGGCAGAGGACGGACCGCCAAACACCTCGATCTTGGCATACACGTCTTGCTTCGTTCACATTCATACATCGTCCCATAAATTCTTTTCTATTATTCCGACATGGCCCGACTCAAGTATTTGATTCACTTGATCGTGCCATGTCTTCCTCGGTCGTCCCCGGCTTCTTCTTCCATTCACATTCGCGTCATACATTCTTCTTACTACGGTCCTGAGGAATGAACATTTCCTTTCTGTTCAAGTTCTAAAGTAAGGTAACGGTCAACGCAGTCCATTACAAACCATCTAAGCGTCCCTTTCTTAATCTTACTCATTACGCTTACATCAGCCTTGCATTCTTTACGAATTTCAATATTTTTCACACGATCATACATGGTTTTACCACACATTCGTCTCATTTCTACGGCATTCAGTTTACTTTCATCCTTCCTCTGCCAATTCCATGCCTCACTGCCATACATCAGGGTTGGTATCAGCACTCCATTGTGGACTGCTAGCTTCACTATTTGAACAACTTTTGTTACCTGAGTAGATATTTTAATAAAAACATTTAAAAGTGCAGAATAAATCACATGTTTTCTATAATATCGTTTTTCAATCTTGTTTCCTTTGTGCACCTGGGCAGCTAGTGCCGTGCAGTCCTCGTAATAAATAATTAACCGTTCATTTTGTTTGTTCTTTCCACAAAATAGTTATTGTTAATCTTTTATTTGATCAAAATTGAAAAAACCTTCCGAGCAAAGATAAATGTCAGGACTTTCTAATGTCCGGTGTTTTGTAGGGCTTATCGCAAACCCGCCAAGTTAATCAATATATACTAGTGTTCCATTCAATAATTACTGTCACCTGTAAAACTTGCGTTTACAACTAGGATCATTGTTTAATGTCAGGAATCGATAATTTATTTCTTGAAAATCAGCACGCTGTTTTTGAACCCGTGACCTCTGGGCCCGGAGCCAAGAATCTTAACCTCTACAAGAACATTAGCAAAGCGTAACTTTCGAACCTAACCTAACCTATTAAAAAAATACCAGAAAGTCGTGCATTAAATTCTGAATTATTGTAAAGTGCGTCTAATTACTTCTTTGTCTCAATAGTACTGCCAGATTCTAATGGCGGGAGCTTTCAAATTGCGAGCGGCGACAAAGCTG
Source organism: Halesus radiatus (assembly GCA_022606495.2). Lineage (NCBI taxonomy): Eukaryota > Metazoa > Arthropoda > Insecta > Trichoptera > Limnephilidae > Halesus > Halesus radiatus. The sequence continues at coordinate 141,237 of JAHDVE020003563.1, forward strand.
AACCCCGACTCCGGCGCCTCCCACCCGGGGCCCCGCCCCTGGGCCGGCGGGCCTGCCCGGCACGGCCCCAGCCTCCTAAGGGCCCCATACTTTCTCCAAACCTCCGCCCCCGCCGTATAATGAACGCGCAAAGCTCGCGCTTTCCTCGAGCGCCTAACCGATTGATCCCACGACACGGCACAAAAAAGCGGCAAGCAAAATAACCTCTAATCAACAAAAACCGAATACTAACAAATTTAACCAACGATCTCCCTTTTGATGAATTCTTACTTTGCCGTGATTTTGCTCGATTGGGGACCGAGCTTTAAAATAGAAGTTGAAACATTAATTAAGGAGTTGTTCGTTGGGGTGGGAGGTTGTTCTGTAGAGAAGGGGGGGTTTCCGCCCCCTTGATATCTGTGGTTCCCCCTGCCCCCCCCCCTCCTGCCGCTAACAAACACAACCTATATTTTTGACAGGACAGAATGTTTATCGGTCAGTGTTTCTAACGCATGGTACTCGCAACCTGCTACCTGCTACCTGCCCGCTAATCGAACTTCCTTTATTATTCATCAGTCGGATCAACGTTTTTACAATTATGTAAACCAAATCGCAATATTGGAAATAATACATTTTTGAAATGTAAGTTTCCATTCTACAAATTGAAGAACGCCAAGATGTTCAAAAGTGTAACTTTTCAGGACAGCATAAATCAAAAGTTTTGAACTATCTTTATTATACGGAAAATCTGTCCAAAAACGGTGAGCTCTGGCGTCATGAAATTTGCACAATAATTTTTTTCAACTGAAATTTCTAACTAGACAAAACTATTTTCAGCTCACAATGTCATTTCCATCATGAGCTATAAAGCTATAGAGTATACATTTTTCTTTAAAAAAATTTTTGAGTGTTAAACTCCTGCGAGCTGGATAGTAATTAATACTTCTTAACTACACATTATTATTTATGAATCTTAAAAAAAAGACGGGTTAAATAAGTTTACTTGTACCTTGATATTTTTAATAGTTAAATTTCTAAGAATCTTTTTGTCGGGTGGGAAGTAAATTTCCAAAAAAGTCAATAAATTCTTGGAAGCGTTTCGTCTTTCTTTAATTCGTCTCACTTGTTCCTATCAAAGAGCGGATTCAGTTTCCCATATTTGTATTTATAAAACGAATCTTTACTTTGTTGAGAGACATATTGAGGCGTATTGACTGTGAATAAGGCAAATGAAATTTCCCAATCCCAAAAAAAAAAAAATTATATGTGGCAAAATTTTGAAAAATAACTGATGTGCAAAACGGTAAAACGATCTTTTGACACGACTCGTCAAACTGACCGTTTTGATTGTTCACATATCATCGCATGATCATACTGCTTATGTGCTTCAAATTAAGTACTGAATATCAGGATTTTACCAATCGAAAATAAATATATCAGCTACCGTATTTTTACGTAAACTAAATAACCAAAAATGGAGTTATCGTGTTATTTGGTTTCTGTAAAAATGAAATAAGACAAAGTTTGAATAATTTACTGATATTTAAAATTGATTTTTTGTTCACGGATTAACTTTATAAAAATAGCGTTTAAATCTTGGTCACTTTCATTTTGAATTTTTTTCCTTTTCCAAAAAGAGGGACTTCTAAAGTGCAGTGTGCCTCCTTATATGGGAATACGTTTCGCACTTTAACGGTCGACTAATTTTATATAATTCAAGTATTCAAAGTAACTGATACTGTCAGTATCGCCCTTGTTAGGTACCCTCATCATCAGAATCGAAACATTGTTTTAAATGACTTTATCAGAACTGAATAGCAAGGTGCATACCATCCTTCCTCTTTCTCATCCCTCGCCACTTGAATCAGCCTCATAGTATTCCCCAAATGGGGTTGCCATTGTTTCACTTGTTTCGGGCAATTCATAAAAATGTTGGCATATTGACAAAGATTGTAATTTAATCTTATTTACAATGAGTAGGTACAGGCAAATCATTTTAAAGAGCGGACGTTTGTATGTATTTGTGCACACCGATAGCATCAAATTGGTTCGAATTTATTTAATATTTGGATGCCGGATGCGTAGCGACGTTTGTCAAAATCTTCGGAATACTGTCAAAAAATAGTTGTTTTTTGGCAGTAGGGCACAACAAATAAAAACCAGATTATTGAAAATGGTATAGTTAGTTAGTTTATATGTATATTCCGCATAGTTAGTAAAAATAAAAATAAACTGAATAGTTATGGAAACGTGAAGCGTTAAAAGGATAAATGATAGTTATTTTTTTATCCATCCAGTACACCACTACACAAGCCAGAATCCTCTTTGTTCTGATTTGCCTCTAACTGATTATTAATTATTTGTCGTACTTCGTTAGCTATGAGCTAATACCTTTTTTGTATGGCGCCGCTGTACAAATTAGCCATTAATTAATATCGTTGTAGATGATACTACTATATAGTCGCATTCGAGTATAGAATTCTGTTTCTCGATAAAATGCTGGCAATCTTATCAAGAAGTTGCTATTATTATTATCTTATCTTGTAGCTATATGATAACGTCCTTCAGCTTGAGTTACCATCATATATAATAATTCATCTACGTATGAAGGTATTCTATTCAAACAAATACCTACCCACTACCCTGATACCTTTATGAAATAAATAAAAAAAGTTTTATAACATCTTGCAATTTAAATTAATGAATATTAAAAAATGCTTTATTTTTGGTACCTTCCCAGGTAGGTGCTTTATCCTTCCAACTTTATTAATATTTTATTTCATTATTTCGTAGACGTTTACTAAAAGGAAACGTGAAAGGTAGCCGCTTTGGTCCGCAACATCACATCTCGGCGGACTGAATGGAAATGGTTGCGCGGGCGTTCGAACAAAGGAGCGCCAGGATATTCGAATTTGGAACGTAAACAAAGGGAGGTGCGGGCGCCGCCCCGCGGACTTTCCCCGAACTAGCGGCGCCCGAGGTGGCGGAGGAACGGCGAACTACGAACTGAACTACGGCCTACGGGCTACGAGCGCTAGAAGGTTTTTCAGCAAATAACCGTTATTCATTCATGAGCTCCTGATACTTATGTGTCAGTTTTGTATGGCTCGCTACTTTTCTGACGTTATTTTGTGGCGTTTCAGAGATCACTTAAAATTCGCGCCAAATCATGTCGCTTTCAATAATTCTTTCGGCATTTATTAATATAATAATAAATTTATTTCGTTCACGTGCTAACTTTGATTCTAATTCTTGAAGTAAAAATGTTCTTAATATTTTGAATGTTTCATTTTCTAACATGCCTTTTTACATTGTAGACGTTAGCAGTATAGAAGAAGACGTAAATCTCCTAAAACGTACACGATATTCGTACACCCTTTTTTCATACATCCTCTGAATATTGTCGCAATTATCTATGTTTATAGGTACTTAAAAATCGTTGTCTCCATTATTCACTTTTCTCAAAGGTTAGTTTATTCCCTTAATCCCTTCGAAGAAGTTCTGTGTACTTTATTTTAGCTTGCGTTATATTCACGTGCTAAAGTATAGGGCAAAGGCTATTCGGACGTTAGGATATTGTGACGTCAGAGCTAGTAGTCCTTGAGAGCAGTTAGAAGGGACAAGAGACACCCACCTCCGCGAAGATCCCCAGCGAAGTGATCCTGCCAACATGGCGGGCTACCCTCTTCCCTTCGCCCTCCACCCTCTCGCCCACCCTCCGCCCTCCTCGCCGCCCCCGGAGGGTAGGCGGCAGAAAGAGACGAAGCAACGATGATGACTAATGCGCAAAAACAAATCCAATTCCGTAAATGGCGTTCGCTAGGATAAAGTAGGTACGTACGTATAAATTATCAAAGTATATTCGCCGGTGTACGCTAGACTGTGTAGCGACACAATTCTGATACTTTTTCGATAGAATGTGAAATAGTATCTAAATCCCCTAAAAAAGAGAACAGACGACAATTTTTAATGTGCATTCGTTTACTAATGCAAAATGAGCTAAGTTTCATAGATAGTTTCTACCCAAATCACATATTTACTAACGCATCACATTTGTTCACAATTTTGCATAGAAGAACAAGTTACATTTCTGAAATGTCTCTCGCAGTAGAAAAGCATCAATTGTTTGATTCTTATATGTTGTTTGTTTCAATAAATAATAAGGAACTCCAGTCCATTTTTTTATTATTTTATATCGATAATGACGTTCAAACTTACTTTTTTTTTCTAAAATTAGTTTACATAGTTAAAATAATTTTCAATGTTAAAATTTTTCAAAGGCTGCCAAAACATTCCAAATCTCTGGCCAGTCGGTTTTGATCAGTTTTGAGGTTGGAATGTCAAATGTCAAAACAAGGATAAGCTTTACCGTACATAATTGTATATTCTATTCATGGTAAAACATAACTAAATATAAGTAATAAAATTATGTACCTTTTTAGAAACTTTAAAAATAATAATAGTATTAACAATTAACATTATCATAATATCCGTATTGATAATTGGTTTGAATACTCTATTTTCTTTCATGAATAATAGTTGTTTATATCGAACAATTGTAAAGCTTAAAGTCACCCAAATTAAGTTAAAATTTTGCCAAAACTAAAAAAAATACATATTTAAAATACAAACTAAATCGAAAAATATTTTTTCCTACTAATCCAAAAACAGAATGCTCACGTGACGTCAGCTGTTCCAAATACAATGGTACCAACATAACACGGTATTTTGATGAGCTAATTATTTATTTACTTTTATGAATTATAAATATTATTATTATTCTTTGTGTTAAAGTTTCTAAAAAGGTACATAATTATAATACTTGTGTTAAGTTATGGTTTGGTATGAATAAAATTTATAATTCTATACGGTAAAGGTAATTCTTATTTCAACATAATCTTAAAAACAAGGTTGGCGATATTAAAAAGACGGATAAAGTGAATGAATGTGCGGCTGGTTACATTTTTACACTTTGGTACACTGGAAAAACAGTAATGACGAGATGCTGACATTTTACAATGTGTCCTTCAATTAAAAGTAGTTAAATTTTTAGAATTAAAAACGTCTAGAATTTTGCATACAAAATCGAATATAGTGAATCTAATGGCAAATTCGATGGCCCAGTGACGTTACACCCAACGAGCCATAAATTTCGTGCGTTTTAGCGGACTATGAAAGATAAAAACTTCAATTATTTTATCTTTGAAAGCAAGATTTATAATTTTTTCTTTTAAAATATTATTTATATTTTTTAATATACTGGACTTCCTTACTACAGTAGAATCATTTATAGAAAAATATTCTTGCTTGTGTAGTGCTATACTCTATCGTGGGACTAGTGAGGGGTAAAGGGGGACTGCAGGCGGGTTTTCCAAACTATTTCGAACCGATTTGAACCACTATCGTTGTGCACAAATTCGTTCAAACTTGCGCTCTTTAAAATGATTTGGCCTGTACATCAATTAACAAACTAGATATTTTGAATTACATAAAATACAATGCTTTCCCTCTAAATGAAGGTGAATTCTTCAAAAGATAGGTTCAATATAATCTATATATTTGGTTCTAGTCTGTTTTGTGGAACTCGGTTTTTATTTAAAGTTTTTTTTTAAATTTACTGGTTACTTATTATCCAATTTAAAAAATGATTTAATTAATAAAAAAAATTCTGCTAGGTAATGATTATTACGCGTGACAGCTGTTTCGCCTTCCGTAGGCATTATCGAACTGTTCTGGAGAAGCCACATACAGAGGATATATTTATATTATTTCTCTCTAGGTACTTACAATGAAACCCAGAATGTTCTCATTTTTATTGTGATAAAATATAATTTAATCAGAATATTTTATTTTTTGTTATAATTTAATTTTTAAAACTTAATTGAATACAATCAATTTTGTATGATTAATCCATTTTTATTCTATCCTTAGACGAAATTTGTCCATGAATTGCCTCCCAGTGGGTATCAAAGTACGGTGTACCTACCCAGCTCTCCTATAGATGTACGTATAGGTGTGTATAGTGTATTCGGTTTTCCTATATAATAATATGGCGTGGGTTCGTTCGCTTTCCTCCGTGTAGAATGGTTCGTTCGTTTCAGCGTGGCAACTCTGCAGTGCTGCTGGTTCTATGTGGCGGCGGGGAGGGAGGGGTGTGGGGTGAAGGGGGGAGGGAGGGAAAATTGCTTTGTTCATAACAGGGCCTGTATTCGTCTTCAGTAGCGCCGGGGTAAAGCCACCTAATTATAGTCAAAGAAAAGTCATCCGGTGGCTGTGTGAAATGTATTTTATTCCCGTTAGGCAGAATTTTCGATAAGTTTTCTATGTTTTCCTTTGAAAACCTTTTTTTGTCGAGTTAGGGGAATGTAACTATGTTTTGTGTGTTTTTCTATCAAATTTTATATTAGCCGTTTATCCAATTCTTTGTATCTATTGTAGGAAGCTGGGCTTGTTTATAAGTTGAGCAATATTTGTATTGTTTTATATTACAGTGAGGCAGTATAAAATGACGCGACCGATTTTATAAACAAAGTACAGCAGTTTCCATTTCTTTATACATTCGGAGTTTCCTTTTACAGTAGAGTTTTACAAATGAAACCATGGTGTCGGGTGAAGCGGTCTGCTAACAACGGCCCTGGCGTCGGGCGGGGGCGGCTGGGGCGGTGTGGGGGGCGGAGGCGGCAGGGCGGGGGCGGCTCGGGTTGGGGCGGCCGCCATTGCGGCGGCGTCGCCATGGCAACATGTCGCGCGGCCCGGCCGGCCCCCCCGCCGCCCTCCCCCTGCGCTGTTCTCCTGTGAATTAGAGACGTCCTTTGCTGTTTGCTGGAGCGTTTCAAATGAAGAAATTCTTCCCAACGTCCTTTTTGAACTGGCGTATAATGAAAACTTTCCCGGAATTACGGCCAAACCGTATTTAAAATAAAATAATTCCGTTTCGTACTCCTGACGCTTGGCCCCGTTATATATTTTGTTCGGAGCGCCAGTCAACATTACAATTAATTTATAAATTCTTCCGAGGGTCCTTTCTGAGCCGCCTTGTCCCTCGACAGAACTTCCGAACAGGTCTGCGCTAATTCTAAATCCTTTTACAGTCCCGTCCTTTCAATCCTTCGGCATCTGAAGTCAATGGGAATGGATGCTTTGAATTTCGTGTTTTGATCTAAACAGCAAAGGCTGCTCTAATTTTCACTGACTACGTGATGTCTCATTCCTCTTTGACAATTCCCCCATTTCTCGTTTAACTTAAATATTTGTCCTTCTACAATTTAGCGCTATTAGTTTTTTTTTTAATTTTGCTTTAATTAAAACGCACGTCAATGTAGAAAGTAACTTACCGCCGACTAGACTCGCATATAGCACCACAATGGGGACACATTCTCCAGAGCCATGTTCGCCTGGTACGCGGTTTAAAATACGAAGTTGACGGAGAACACTGAACAGAGGAAGCCACTGGCACTGGCACTGGCACTGCGATCGCGGCTCCGCGGCCCGTACCAAGCCGGGATTGCGTGCAAAACGCGAAAAGTAATTTTCTACAAATCTATTCTTAACTTAATTTCCAGCTTTCTCCATCCCTGTGAAACGGGAAACGAACGACTGAAGAAAATAATGTACGTACTCAGCCTTACATATTTCTACTCTTTGGCGTATTAGATTCGGCGAAACATACATAGCTTTTATATCATACTCAACTCTTGAAAAAATACAGCTTTTCAGATTATGGTACAAGTATGTATAATGTTAGCACTAATTAAAATTACGAGCATTCGTTTTCGCTCCCGTGTTTATGCAATAACTTGTCTTTAATTGAAGCCCTGAAGCTAAACGTTCTTTAACTTTATCAAAGTTTTTAATTTGACGTTCCCGTCTATGAAATATTATGCATTTCATTGGCAACAAATCAAGAACAGGTTAATTATTCAACAATTATTCACCTTTATTGATCTGAGTCATGTTTGTTGTCGTTTCGCCGTGGATTAGCATTCACGTTTCTTGATAAGATCATTGATCTCAATCAATCAGCGAATTTGCTTCCAATATCGGAAATTTATGGTAATAACATTCATTGTGCGAACCAATATTCATTTTAAGTGGGTTAAGTCTAGGTGTGGGAATATGTAAAATCGACGAACTTGTTGAAAGGTGGAAGCATTGACTTCAGAGTTTGAAGTTTTCAAAAATCACGCAGGACATTCTAGTTAGCTGCTCGTTATTATTTTAAACAGTAATAAGTCCGTACAACGAAATTAACGGTAGGCAGATATGATTCACCGCAACAGCTCGTTCGTGGCTCACACTCCTCGCTTCATTCACATTCATAGATCGTCTCATATATACCCTGCTGTTATTCTGACTCTTGACATGACCCGACTTAAGTCTTCCTGGGGCGTTCCGACTTTTCCCACCATTCACACCCTGGTCTTGAATCGAGTCCGAATAAATATTGACAATGAAGAGGATAAATAGTTTTGTTGGTGAATTTTGGGGCTTAGGTTTCGAGGTGCATTCCTGCGAGAGGCTCGCGCCTGGGCCGTCGGGCGTTGGATGTGTCTGGTATTCCTGCCTATTATTGGTGGCGTGGGTATTTTTGACCCGACTGAGACTCTGTTCTCGTGACGTCAGACGGGACAGGGGGCCGCCGTACCATTGGTGCACGTATAGCACATTAATTTTACCGGCATGCCTGCTTTTGTAATGGTACACTTGTTGTTGGTTAAGTTTTTGACAAGGACTGTCGGGACAAGCATTTTTAGAATTTTATTAGCTTTTTTATTGACAGCGAGGAATGCAAATATATCTTGTTTATGAACATTATTCATGTTGGAAATTGGCTATTGGTATAATAGTCGAAACGTTTCTGAATATCTCGAACCTCTAAAGGGGAGTTCTTGTATTTCATTTGCAAATACAACAAGCAATTATTTAGTGCTTTTCCTGTGCTACTTTACATTTATAGCTGAATGTAGGATAATATATTATTCGAGCGATTAATTGTTCGAATAATCAATCTTTATATATTAGTAACTCGTCATAGCATCTAAAGTTCCGTTTAGCTCAAAACATGGTTTATCTGTACTTCCTTCTAATTTTTTTTATTAATTATGAAAACGATTAACTCCTTTTCTTCGATCACTTCTTTTCGTATGATATGGCCTCATTTCAGCGGTTCCATCATAATTTAACACATGTATGAATTAGCACACTTTATTGCACAAAAGTGAAGAGAATGAAAAAAAACTATCCTTAAAATCTAATCTAAACTAACTTGCTTAAGATTTTTTTATTTATTTATCTATGTACAATTTAAAAAAAAAGTGAACTGGGTTCGGTTATATTAGATTTTAAGGGTAGTATTTTATTTTCATACTATTGATGACTTTATATCACTTTAAAAAAGTGTGCCGATTCATACGTGTAATGATTTATACGGTCACCCATTCCGGCGGGAAGTCCATATACCTAATTGATACTTTTTTTCATGCTGCCGACATAACTGTGACCGAGTGTTCCGCTGATGTTCGTTCGTTTCGCATTGGAACACCAATGCTAAATAAGCTTTCAACATAATATTGAGAACATTTTTTATTGTTTTTATTCGATTTTTTCCTTACTAATTTTATTTTTCTTTCTTCCAGGTAATTGTAAATTTCTTCCGTTGGCCGCTTCTGCCCCTCGTGTTGGTCTGCCAGCTCCCTGGCTGGCTGGCGACAGGGCCGGGTCGGTTAGGGCCGGGCCGGGACAGGGCCGGGCCGAGGAACTGCTGAGGGCGTCGCGACGCCCCGTGCACGCACGCGCCCGCCCCACCCCCTCTCGGCGCACACCGACGCGACGCAACGCACGAACTGAGCCCATACACGTATATTTGAGTACACTCTAGACTCGTATGTGCTCGACTAGTATCTAGCGCTGGTGGGCAACCCACTAGGTGAGCTTTCCTACGCTGATAGAGTAAATACATGATTTTATTAAACTTACCAATGGAAATTAACTTTGTCCAGCTAATTATTTTGATTATAAATATAATATTGTACCGTCCACGATTTAACAACAGTGACTTGAGAACTGTGCGGTTTTTTTGGTAAATGCTGAGTGAGAACAGGAATTACCAAGTGATAAAAATGCGTCACAGCAAACCGCGTTTAGCGATTTGTCATGTCAAATTTTCGCACTAGTGGTTTTACAATTACGATTGATCGTAACCGCAGGTTATAAGAAATTAAACAAAAGACATCCAATCGTAATCGCCGTACATTTTATTAACAATTATGTTCTCGCTAAGAACTATAGAACTCCTGTCTCCATCTATTCATCATAATTTTTGTTGTGAAAACGGTGTTACTGTACATAAATATTTCATTTATATAGATCCCCATTGGGCTTTTACATACATTCAAAAAAAAAAAATAAAGCACATAATAAATTATTTATTATCCAACAATTCTTAACTGACCAATTAAGCATTATTGCGCATAAATTTAGTGCGAGACGCAACTACATGAAATGGAGCATAGAGTCTTGTCTTGTATTTATTAGGTACGCGTTAATTAATCATACTCACCACGTCAGGTGAGTATGATTAATTATAATATTATCATACATGATTATAATAATATCAGTGTCACTTGAAGTGAAATAACACAAAACTGCGCTATATAAATGCTTTGTTATTATTATTATTGTCATTCCACAAAGTGTACAAAAACATTTCTGCCCTTAAAAAAAATAATTTTAAAACATACGTGAAATCGTTGCTACGCCAGTTTTTTTTCTTTAACACCATGTATTTTCACAATAAGTTTTTTTAATACTGACCGTGAATAGGTATATATTTTTGTATCTGGGGGCCACTCTGCTTATTCTCGATCTATGCTGTGTACTTATCTACTCTCTACGCATTTCACCACCACCATCCAACGTGCTGCGAGTTCCACAGCTGAATCGCGCACCTACGCGCCTATGTATAAAGCATAATATGCAATGCCGATCCCATGCGTCACCATGGTGTGTTCATATATATTCCAGTAGTCATGGCATAATGTGTGCGAGTAGGTATCGCACTGTACTACGGCCGTATAGTACTTAGCCGAAAATCGAAGTAGGTTAATCGTGACCCCGCGGGCTCGGCTTTGCCGCTGCTGTCGAAGTAAATAACATAGTAGCCAGTGTAGTCAGTAGCCGACAGCCACCACGAGGCACGGCACATAGCATTGTCGCCACTGTGAGGGAAGGCACATATAGTATACTAATCACTGTGAGGTATAGCAAATATTTTGGTTTTAGGCAGACTATGTCAATATTTTAGTGAATCTATTGATAATTTCGTACGTAAATTAGGCACTGAACAGATAGGTAATCCGGAATCCCTATATAATAATGGTTTCCGTTAATTTATACAAGATCTTGCGACTTATATGCCCCAAAGAGGTCATTGAAATTGTTAATTTTTTTAAGAATGAATTACGGTATTCGAAAATGTTTGACCAATTTCACCAAAACTAAAGAAAATTTGGGCTTAATTCTGGCGCACAGACACGCCCACAACACACTTCTATCCGTGTATCTCTTCAGTGTTGCCAGGTAACTGAACTGCCGACAAATACTGACAAAACTACGAATTGTTTTATTTTACGAATATTTTATTTAAGAGTTCCTAACTGCGTGAAGACAGTGGAACTGGCACCACTCATTTGGGGAATGTTAACAATGGCGAGAACAAGTAGATGGGGAATATAAACGTTGGGAAATACCTGGCTATTCAGTTCTGGTCACTAAACAAAGCAAAAGCCATTTTGATCTGCATTTTAGTTTATCTGACGCTCTGCCGTGGATGTCATCGAAATTAATTTTAATTAAAGGCACTTTAAGTATCACCATTTTGAATAGAAACCTAGTTTCTGTATTGACTAGATCCGAATTGCGAGATACGATCGTCCACCATTCAGTAATCCATTTCTCCTTCCTCCAACTTTTCTACCCACAGTAATACCGTGTTAAGGTTAATCGGCAAAAAAAAATCGCACTTAAAAATAATTCACGGTTGAACGCCGTCGTGTTAACGCGTCGATAATCGGTCGTAAATAAAGCCGATTACAAACTTATTAACACAAGTATTAATGATAATTATCAATTATTACCACGCGCTTACTAGTGTTCCCAAGATCAATTAATTATGATCGACGATCGCGATTTGAGAGGGCAAGTTCATGATGTTACTAATTCGACAACCTGTTCGCGAATTTAATCATCTGCCGACTATTGCCGATGAAGCACTTCAACCTACCTGCGGGGGAGTACTTGTTACTTCTTCACTTTGATAGAAGATTATACAAAATTCTTATTATAGTACAAATCTGATGTGATAAGGGTCAGCATGGCTTTATGTTAAATTAATAATATAAGTTGAGTAGTTCTCGGACCGAAAAAAAGCGTTTAAGTGTGGTAAGTTTTTAATCATTGTAGAAAATAATATTAACATAACCTAAATGAAACATGAAAACAGAAAAAACGACAGAAAATAAAAAGATTGACGTAAAAATGCAGACGTCATTTTTTCAATTAAAAACAAAAAAAATAATTCTACCACACGTCGCAACGGATCACGTGTGACGCGATCCGTCTCGTCTGTACTGGCTGCTGGAATGAGACGGAGTGCTATGCTTCTATAAGGAAGCATTTATTGACCGTCATTACCTAGTAAAGACACTGGGTCCACTTGCTCCTTATTCTGTTAGTTAAACAACGCTACACGATTATACGAAGATGCTTAAAACCAATTAAAGATTTCTCGTAATGTAAATCAACACAAGACAGTTGGGGAAAATTCATCATATGGGGCAAATGCGTCAATTCAAGTGCCTTCATTTATTTAAAATAATCTTCCATACACTTAATTTTTATTTTATTTTATAGATTGAATTAACGAACTTAACGCTTACCTTTCTCGGTATATCGCCAACCGCTTATTCAAGTTAAAGAAATCGACGCGAAATTAACCCCATTTTTATGACTGTCAAAATATCTTGTAACCTATATAATGAATGGTATTATTTTTAAAGCGGAATCCCGCCCTGCATTACGATCATAATAATTAATGGGTTCGGGGAATCCCCGCGATCGTCAGACGATAAGGCGCGCTTTATATTTTTTAGGCCGTTTGACGTACACGTCGATATTACTATACGGAGGGACCACTCAGCCAGTCGGCTGGTTCTGTGCTTCAGTGCTCTGTTCAGTTCAGTAGCTAAACTGGCCCCGCTCACCACTGGCTACAGGGGGGCGTTATCTTCGTTTCATGAATGAATTAGGCTCGATGTTTATTACTTGTAAACATCCGTCATTATTCGTTATTGTCTCGGTTTTTGGTGGTTCAAGTCCAACCATTGTGCCTGAAATTCTTCAATCACTTTAGCGAAATTGATCAAATGAACAATGCGCGGAATGGCCCGGCCGTCTTGAATTGGCACAGAAAACATCTCAACAATTGCTCGAGCAAGTAATCAAACTTTTTTTAGGGTGGACACTGGTCAAAACATGGAAAAGTTCGTACAATTTTTTTTTATCCGGAATTTTTCAGGGTAATAATGTCTATGTGTCTAATCTAATACAGTGTGTCGGAATTACTTATTTTATTTTTTTAGTTCTCACAAGTGGAAATCCATATGTAAAACTACAAAGACTCACAAGCATATCAGGGACAGCAATAAATGTATTATTAATAAATGGATTATTTTTATAGCGCCGTTTTCGTGAGAAAATCACCTCAGAGGCGCTTAATATAATGTTCTTTATGATATGTATTTATAAATCCATTTGTAAAATATAAATTCCTTTAATTATAACAACAAATTTCTCAGTATTAATTCTGCCTACGATTATTTTAAAATCATATAATAATGTTTCTTATCAATTAAAAAAAAGATTATTTCACATGCTTAAGAGTCAACACTCAAAATGGCGCTAAACGCCACTAAATTTGTATTTCAGGCAATACTAGGAATGATCTGTATATAATTCTGTATATTATAATGTAGAGCGAATGAACGAAGAAAGGTAAGGAGAATATATGATGCGAATGTGAACGGAACAAAAAACCGGGGACGTCCGAGTAAGACATGGCACAATCAAGTGAATCAAATACTTTAGTCGGGCCATGTCAGAAGTCGACATAACAGAAGAGAATGTATGAGACGTTGTATGAATGGGAATGAAGTAAGAAGTGTATGCCAAGATCGAATTGTTTGGTGATCCGTCTTCTCTGCATACCCCTGCGGAGAAACGGCGTGATGGTTAGTTAGATCTGAATATTAAACAATAAAAGATTATTTTGTTTAAACCGCTATTTTAATAAACAAATGTTTCGAAAACAATGGTTCAATGTATATTTTTAAATGTGTATCTGTAAATTCTTAACAGGTAATTAAAAAAAATCAACTTTTTCAGTGAATTAAATTCTTGATCTCCATTCTTTTAAATTCTACTAAATACACGCTAAAATGTCTAAAAGAGACGCAGTTTGAAAACCAGTGAAGGCCCTTTTGAACGTTTTACCTAAAGTTCCAGTTTGTATTTCGTAAAGAACTTAAAAGCTTGCAGTTCAAGAACTTTTTTCACTAGAAACCTTGAAGTTTTCTAGTACAGAATTTACAATTTGTAGTATTGCTTGCGTCAGCAGACTACAATTTGAATATTTTAGAGTGCTAGCCTTTAAATAGATTTTTAAAATAAATATTGACAACAGACAAAAAAAAACTACTCTCGATACCCGAACTGTGATAATTGGAGACATGGAAATCTGTTTTTGCGACCACCCTATTATTGTTGGAGATATCGACTCGCGGTCGTTGTGTTTTTCTCGCTACTCTCCATTATTTGTTTTTATAATGAGCGACATAATAATGGCGAGAGCGTGCCGCCCGTTTCGCTCTCGTTCTAAAATGCTTTTCAGCGTAATTATTGTATTCATTGACGATATTATCGTTTATCAACACTTGAATGGGTACGCGCCCGTTACGTCTTGAATTCATTCATTATTTAAATACTCTTTAAACGTGATTAGACTGATTAGCATCATTATTTGCGGACTGCTGACAGGTATTTATTCACCGTTTGATAGCACGTGTGTTTTAATGCTCGTACTACTATCTGCGAATTCGTGTTATTTGTATCGCGTTCGGTTCATATTCCACCTTTAGACTTACTGGCATCTGTTTCTTGAGACGGCCTTGATAAATAATAATTTTATTAAATTTATTACTTTAATGTGTTTTCATTGGTGTGATTTAGTCGTACGCCATATCTTGCTTCGAACTGTGCAATTCTGTCGTCAAACTGTTGGTTGCGTTTATTTATTTTTGTAGAACAACGACGAACATTTTCAGTATTTGTCCAGTGTTAGCTTGCAGAGTTACTTACCTGACGCTTTGAACCACTCGGCTATAAACCGACCAACTATAATCACTGCCTTCGCTCTAGTTTCAATACTCTTCTTTATCACTGAACATTCAATGTGACGTCTTATCTTATTTCTATAGCTCTTTAGCTCGTGATTGAAATGACGGCGAACAGAAAAGTTCTGTTGCCCTAAAAGTTGAATACAGAAAACGCTGTTAAAATATTATGACACCACAGCTCACCGTTGTACAACAAATGGTTTTCTGTTCAAAACGATATTCGGTTACTCAATCTGTACGCATTTAGGTTTTTTTTATTGCTATTTTGACAAGACTCAGTCCCATTCGTAAATTATTTAGTACTACGTCATCACCGTGCAATCTGTCAGGAACGTACTACAATACGATAGATTGTAGGGGGCATCACTCATCACGTAGTTCACTCAAATAGGACGAGTTATAGACGGCCTCCGCCGCGTGAGGCGCAAAGGGACCGCAAGCTCTCCTATACAGGTTGTCCGGTAAGTGGTGAATAACATTTCAACTGTGGACGGGGGACCCCGAGACCCTTCCGAAAATTGAATATCATGTTTATTAAAACGTCCCACGGTTATCGATTTATTGTTTTTTTTTTCAAAATTTTCAAAAATTGACACCCTTGCCCACTCTCTTCGGTTCCATGGTCACAAGTGAATGTTCTCAGTCTGTTTTTTTTTTAATTACTATTCTTGAATAGTCGTGCTATCAGAAATAGATTACCATTCTTGCATTAATACTGTAGTTTTTGTTTAAGGCGATGCAATGCGAATTAATGCAAAATCATGTGTTTTGATTTGAAAATTTGATGGCCTGGAAATATCATTAAATGAGTATTTTTATAAGCCTAGAAAAAAATTAAGTATCAGATTTAAAAAAAATTTTAAATGCAGAATCTCTTACTTACGAACCCTTTTTCGGATGCAAATTAAGATTTTTAGAATATGACCGAAAAACATTTTAATATTTATACCTGAGCTTTACAAAATAAAATAGGATTTTGGTGAGGTGATTTTGAAGCATAGTGGTATCAAAAATAAATCTTTTGCTGCATGGTGGGATATAATTTATACCACTTCGAAAAATTAAAACCACTTGAAACACAGCGGTTTAAATTATGTCCCGCCCACTCCAACGGCTTACTATATCGGCCAATAGATGGTTCATACGTACTTTTCGAGGTTTTCGAAATTCTGTGCAACACAAGCATTTTTTTGTTTCAAATCTTGTGCATCAAAGGGTTAAGCGGGAATTTCAATTTTTCTTAAACTTAGAACTGTATTTTTATAAATGGAGGCCTTGATGGTCAATTGGTTCGAATGTTGCCCTTTCATAGTAATTCTAAAATGGTACACAGATTATTGCTATTATTTTGGTTAGAAAGCTTTTATTAAAAAAAGTCCATTAACTCAAAAACTGTGGGACTTTTGCTAATAAACATATTCAAAACATAATGTTCAATTTTCGGAACGGCGTTTGGGTTCCCATCCACAGTTTAAAGGTTACCCACCACTGACCGGACACCCAGTATATGTAATATTATAGAATGGTCACTCTTGGGGACACAGGTAGTGACGTCACGATCACCAAAAGTCCTGAAATAGCCTCACAACAAAAGAACAATAATAATAATTGGATAATTTGTATAGCGCCGTTTTGTTAAAAATCACATCAGGGTCACTGTACAAATGTTCTATCTTATTGCATACAAACATATACAGAAACAATGGTATACCTGGCAGGTTAATTCAAATTAACACATCATACTAGAAAGTTTTTAGCTTAGAGAATATAAGATTTTGCGCGCACGGGACAACACATTGGATTACATTTCTAGGGAACCATTGATTTCGAAACATGTTGATATATATTTAATATCGGTTTATACAAAATAACTCTCATTTAATTGATGTTACATTTCTTAAAGGATTATTGACAAAATAAGAGTTGGTATTTATTTTCAATATGTAAGGTTAGGTAACAATGGAGCTATCAGCGGTGCCATTCGGCTGGACAGAACCGACCATAGATACAAGGAGTCACTATCGAACAGCAAAGATCTTTGAACTTTTCCCTTTCATTTGTTGTCGGAATTATTGCTTTTGATATTTTGGCGTGGTGTGCACCATTTAGCACCTGCAGAGTGGCTGGAAAACGTTTAGGTCATGCTGGGTGCCGTGTCTAAGAGGTCGACAAACATTTCCGAAATTAAAATTCAAAATAAGCAGATAACATTTGCCATCAAATGTTCATATCGGGGAATAAATACAACGTTTCTCGATTTTATGGAGTTTATTTAAAGGTTTCTCGTTTTCACACAACCATGAACACAATCATTTATATTATGTGTTCACCTCATTCGAGAGAGAAATTTAATCTCAGTAACTCACTGGTTTAACAGGATCCTTTAAATGGCTTTCGCCTAAAGTCTTAAACTATGTTCACTGACCAGGAACCCGTTTCCGGTGCTTTTTAAGGATAAGACATTGTCCTTAGCGTTGGGGTTAAATACATTTTGCTTAACCACGGTTCCGATTCTATGTCAATGACAATACATTTTTAAAGAAGATCGTGGTTTAATTATCGCAGTATTATTAAAAATTATAGGTGCATCACAACACTCTTAATGTAGTTTATTACTACTAACTTTACATGTGTAGTTTAGTATAATTTTTAGAATTTAAATCACTTAATACATTTCTGGCTTTTGGCATTGGTACTTTGTCAACATCGCAATTTCGTTAATTCGCTCCATTTAATAACATTAACTTACTAATAATGTAGACGGTATTATTGAATTTTTATTCTGTCAAAACTACGTAAATATCGTTATTTTCAAAGAATATCACTCGCTGAATGACGGCTGTCATCCGAGAGAACCAGAACCGCAGTTAAGCAAAAAGCCTAAGGATGATAACAATGTCTTATCTCCCCTACTACCTAGAATTTTTAAAAGTTTTCCGATCATACTCAAAAAACTTAATTTGTCACATTATGCACTAAAAAAAATTCCGAAAAAATTCAAAAGTAAGTAATTTTTTTAAAAAACTTCGATGTTCTGTTTTGTCGTGAAACCATTCTTATCGTAGTATTTAAATGAATAATCTAAAATAATTGTATGCTTTCTTCCGAAAAACGTCGCCAAGATTTAGTACCCCTGCCGCTACATCTGAATCCACAGCGTTCGCCCGTATAATATACGGGTGCAGTCAGCCAGTCAGCCAGTCAGATATAAATCACCCGCATATTTATAATCTGTCGAACGGTCGGATTCCGCTTTATCATCCGGCGGCGCGCGGCACGTGGGCCTCTCACTGCAAGCAAGCAAACCCCTCACTGCAAGCAAACTGCAATACATATCTCTATTATTGGGAGCATTTGGATGAACTTGAACTTTGCGGCAGAGTTCGCCTTTACCCATATAGCGCGTACTGCATTCCGAGAAATGTATTATTTACGCCTTTATTTTCGATATTATTTTATTAAGTAAATGAAATACGTTGTTATAAACCACGAATATATTTTATTTTCACCAACCGGTTTCGCTTAACTCAAGCTTCATCACGGTAAATATAATAACTAAATTCTAATACAGAGTTATCGTTTATATATAGGTACAAAATACAATAGAATGAAATAGATATATTACAAAAGAGAGACAAAACAAAATATTAGAGGAAGACAACAATAGAAAAACATTATGTGTAAGAGGGAGACATCCTTATATAAAAATATAACAGTGTAATGGAAATTCCCCAAGTATGAGACGCTATATGAAAGTGAATGAAGCAAGAAGTGTATGCCAAGATCGAGTTGTTTGGCGGTCCGTCCTCTCGGCCCACCCCTGCAGGGAAACTGCGTGATGGTTAGTTAGTTAGTTTAACAAAGTTTTCGGAACACGGAAAACATTTTATTAGATTTTCTTTAATCAATACGATGATACGTTAATTTGAATAAATTAGGTTTAATATTTATGTTTTACTAATCAAAAACGTTTTTTTCTAAAAAATATATTTATTTGAATGTTAAGGGTCCAGTATAAGACCACGTACTCATCGCCGTTAGGTATTTTAGCCGCCAAACTCGACAGAACGAAGCACCGCAAGCCGCCGACTTTTTTGGGGGAAATGTGGATAATGTAAAACACGCCCGCGCCGTATTGGCAATTGATGAAATACAAAATAAAAAACATTTGCTGAATACATTTATTATTTATTCAATGCATAAAAATAAATTAATAGAAGGTTGACAAACTTAAATTTGCAGTCGGACAAAAGAGGAAAAGCGAAAGTATAAAGTTTATTTTTAATTCACAAAATTTACACCGCCGACTATATGTAAGTAAAGTATGTCAATCTGTTGGTATAGGATAAGGTAACTTATGGGAATATGCGGATATTAGGAAAGTAACACATTGTTTGTTTTTTAGTACCTACATAACATATTAATAATTGACAGTACCTATACATAGTGCCTTTTATTTTTTGTTACTATTAAGTGTTTATTTCTTCACAATTAAACAATCTAACGAAGCGACCGCTGAAATTGTGCCATTTGACGTTCAAGCCGAGTTCAGTGCATCTCATAATATCCTTATTCAATTTTTTAACGAAATCGGCAGAGAACTCAAGAAATTCAAAATGTCCTCTGAAATTATGCAATTTGACGTTCAATTCGAGTTCAGTACATTTCCAAACACCCTAATCCCGATTTTGAACGAAATCGGTAAAGAACTCAAGAAATTCAAAAATGCCACCAAAATTATGCATTTTGTCGATAAATTCGAGTTCAGTGTACCCCTGAACTCCATTGTACCCGATTTGATAGAAATCGTTTAAAAATTCTAGAAGTTCGAAGTGTCCCCTGAAAACATGTATTTCAATAATGTTATTATTATTACCTTAGTCGTTTTTTTTCTTCCAGGAAACAGGTCTCTTATTTTGTATATTATACACATGTCTGCCTTTATTTTTTCCCATTTTGAATAACAAAAAAGAAAACAATTTATTAAAAGACGATTTCAAATAAATTTTGTTGGAGAATAATAATGATTAAATTTCTGCTTACCCCGATCGAATAACACCGGTTTCCTCAGCGTTCCTAGTACTAATCAAATTAAATATTTCGTAGCCGCGTAGACTATAATGACAGTAAATACATACGTGCTCTCGCCTCTGGAGTCAGCTCGTGAATGACCCGCTCTCGCGGAATCTCGTGACCAGCGCGCGGCGTATTTTTTTCGTATGGAATTTTATATGGCGCCATAGAATAAAATATTTCATAAAGTTTAAGTGAATAACAGTAGAAATGTAGGTACTTTGTAGTATTTCCAATTAACTCAATCGGTTGTTAACCTTTATTAAAGTGAGATTATGGAAGGATTTTTATTAAAACTGTGTGTAATATGCTTAGTTAACAAAACAGTGAAGGCACTTTTAGCGTTTTTCTTAATATTGCAGTACATATTTCATATAGAATGGAAAGCATTGCACTTTAAGAATTGTCGCCATTCGGAACTTTAGACATTTTCCTAACCACTCGTATAGAATTTACAGATACATTATTTGTTATATTTCTAACGTTAGCAACCCGCAAAGTGACGTTTAGCGCTATCTTTGAGTCTTCGCCCTTAATTATGTCGCCATTGGGAAATTCAGCTATCATAGGCGCTTAGTAACAGCAGGTATATCTAGCAAATTCACAAGGGACGCCTAGAACGACTAAACGCAGAGATATAAACAACAGATTCGACGGCCTCCATGGTCGAGGGGTAAGGCTCTCGACTACGAATCCGAAGGTCGCGGGTTCAAATCCGCAAGTAATTTTTATTTAATTAATTTGTGTTGTTTCACAATTACTTCATTTAAAAATAATATGTAGTATATTTGCGCACGTTCCAGAGTGGAAGATACTCTCAGTATCGCCCTGGTGAAAGACCACCATTCAGAATTGAAACGTTGCTTGAAATGGCTTTTAGCCGTGTTTGGTGACCAGATCTGAATAGCCAGGTATTTCCCCTTTTTCTCACCTTCCTCTCCCCAATACCTTCAGCCTCACAACATTCCCCAATTGCGAATGCCATAGTCTCACTGGCTCCAGACGGTTGGGAGCAGTTTGGGACTCTTGTGCGGTATTCATATAAAAAATAAATAAAAAGATCATGCGTAAATAATACGATGATACGTGGTAAAACCGAAACTAAACATGCGATACAATATGCAAAATAATGCACCGGTCTCGCGACCTTCCCGATGAATAATTTCCTTTAGAAACACATCACGATGATATGAATGACCCATGTGGCAAGTGTCACTCGCTGCGAGCTGTTTGTTGGGTGTCTGGAAGTTAGGTAGTCGGTGGTTAGGTAGACGGTGTAGTTGGTAGGTACCTGCGTGGGAACCCCCGTAAATCACCCGCATGTATATTTTTAATCTGTCAAACAACCGGAACCACGGCGAGCCGCCAGTTTACGATCTCGGAAGTGATTCGATTTATGACTTTTGGCGCGAGCGGCCGCCATTATTATTGTGGCGCGCGAAAACGTGTTTCGAAAATCAGCTGATGTTATTATTTATTTCATTTCGCGCCGGCACGTCTTGGTGTACGCTCATTTTTATTGAATTATTGTGTTATGATTATATGTAGCGCAGACTGTTGAACCGTTGACTCATCCGATTGATGTTTATTTATGTAAACGACTCGTTTATTCGGATTGCCGCGCTTTTGTGAAAATATACACACGCTTGTAATGTTTATTAATGTGCCCATTACATATGCGCAGTTGTTACATTACTAATAATACTACGTCTCCTGATTTCGGTTGTGTAAACGATGTTTAAAACTTTCGAAGGGCGAGCTTCGTGTGCACTAGGCAATACTGATGGTTTTCACTTTCAACTTCCGACAGTCTTAGTTTCATGATGTCATCACTTAGCGAAGGTTGGTAGCAACCATTTCGAACGTCTCTCAGTCTTATTCAGCATGGAGGAGATGCTGATATAGTTCCTCGGTAATCTCTTTCTAAAACATAATATAATAAAATTCATTTTGATAATCCCTTCAAAGGGGGTTACTTAACCGTATCAAGAAATAACGTGATATTGAATTATTTTTCTTATTCAACGTTTTCCTTAATATTTCACTTTTCCCTGCAGGAGGCGAAATTTTTAATTTTTGAAGAAGGGGCCCGATTCCAGTTCTTTTTGAGGATAAGACATTTTCCTTATCCTTAGGGTTAAACACGTTTTACTTAACTGCGGTTCTAATTCCATGTAAATGACAATACATTTTAATTGAGTTTGTGGTTTAATTATCACTGTATTGTAACAATTTACACGAGCATCACACATCACACACGTGGTTTATTACTTTACACGTGTAGTTTATTATAATTTTTAGAATTTAATTTACTTTTATCTGGCATTTCAAGCTTTTGGCATAGGTACTTTACAATTATTGTAATTTCGTTAAGTCGGTTCATTTAATAACATTATTTTGCGACAAATGACTCACTAATAATGTTTAAAGTCGATACTTATGATAATGTCATGTTTTCATTTTCTTAAAATGACGCAGATGTCGTTATTTTTAAAGAATGCCACTCACTGAATGACAGCTGTCATCCGAGAGAGCCGGAACCTCAGTTACGCAAAAAGTCTTTAAGCGTAATGATAAGGACAATGTTTTATCCTTAAAAAGAACCCGAATCGGGCACCAGGTATTATATGTGGAGTTTTTCCCCTCCTACTTATGGAAAGGAGTTTCCTGTCATGCTGAATACAACATAAAATTTCCTCGTTAGTCGCACCATTAAGGATACTTTTTTATGTATCTTATCTATTGGGGTCAAATTAATGATTCATTTATAAATTAGTGTACATCGACCTCGTACTTAATTATAATTTGAGTTCCTACCTTCTTTGAATCGTAATTTACTGAGCTCAACATGGTAATTGTTCCTCTTTGAATAATAACTTCCCAACCTTACTCTTCCACTCCCTCCAGTCTCCGCGCAATTGGCCCTCTTGCGGTAAACGCATTTGTAAAAAAAAACTTCGTAAAATAAGTATCAAATGTGGGCAACGTTCTAAAACTCGTATCGCCTAGAACCGATGTTATTGTGGCCGCTGTTGTAGCGAGATACTTCCAAAAATATCCACTATTTGTGTCACTGGAGCCCACCTGAGCTCTGGGCGGTTTCATCACGGCCTCTCACGGGCCGGAGCCGCTCGGTGTCGCCCGGAGTTGCCCGTAGCGGCCCGGAGCGGATCGGAGCGGCCCCCAGTCGAGTTTCCAAATGTTGGTCTGTTCTGTGCCGCATTCTTACTTTCTCTTGCCAATCAACATACACTACACCATCTACCATTTTATATTATATTTAATCGGGGCGTAGTCGCCGCATGGGCAGACTGGGCAGCTGCCCGGGCCCCAATTCTTCAAGTTCTTCATTATTTATTTTTTTTTATCTGGCGCCCAGTTTTAAACGTTGGCTTCCCTCAAATGTTTCTAAATTTTTCAGAATCTTGTCAACTCTCACACATCGTGATATTTTACGATCCCTTAGAATGAGAAGGTTCCCTTTTCTGCGATATGGGCTCTAGAGGGAAGTGCAGGCTTTACTGCTGTTATTCAAAGAGAATTTATAAACAAAATAGCATTGTGTCTTGGCTGGATCATACTTTCATTATCATCCCGGTATTTTAGCTATGTTTAACGGCAAGATGTAAAAAAGACAGGTATCTGAACTTTCTCTTCTCCTTCCTATCCCAGCATCCTTCAGCCTCACAACCTCTATACATGGAAATCCCATAGCTGACATAGCTCCACTGACAGTTCGAATTCTCCACATAATGCAAACTTTACGTAAAAAGTAGATGTTTACCCAGTTTTAACATTCTTATATCAATACATGTTTTAAATCAGAGACATTCGAAATAAACAAAAAATAAAATTAATTTAGTACAATAATAGCACCATGTAAGTCACCTTTGATAACCATATTTCCTTATTTGACTCCTCCTAACCCCCCCTCCAAATCACTATC
Source organism: Halesus radiatus (assembly GCA_022606495.2). Taxonomy (NCBI): domain Eukaryota; kingdom Metazoa; phylum Arthropoda; class Insecta; order Trichoptera; family Limnephilidae; genus Halesus; species Halesus radiatus. The sequence goes on from JAHDVE020003563.1 coordinate 165,684, forward strand.
CCCACTACCCCTACCTAACAATATCTAATTGCTTCTGTAGCCTGTACTTGTGCCAGTGACACGGAAGTGTCGAAACCGGTAGCAAATTATTAATGTTAAGTAACAAATATACATTGTGAATTAAAACTCTTTCAAAAACAAAATGTTTACTCAGTTTGCTTCTTCTTTTGCTTCTATCTCTTATTGGTGGTTAGTTTTCATCAGGGAAACCTTCGCCCTGCAGTCCGGAAGAGTTTAATAGATTAGTTGGGGGCTTTAAGTCTCTCGCTGCGCCGCTGTGCCAGTCCAAAGACAACCTATCTACCCAGATCTAGTATGTACCAGCCGCCAGCCGACAGTCTGTCGGCCGTCTCTGTCCACCGCCGAGCTGTGGCGCAACTCCAGAAAGCGCTGCACACAAACTAAACTGAAAACACCACTCCGCGACAACAACATTCGAGACGAGAAAAAAACGGCGCCGGCTCAAGTTATTTCGAGTGAGCGGACTTATTTCTGTTTTTGTCCGATAGTTGTTGCTTGCGCATAACTTTGTCTATGGAAAACTGGCAATTAGGTCTTTGCAATGGTTTCTGGTTTAATAACAGTAGGACTTATCAATGAACTCCGTTTAAATGTGCCAACGACTTGGTCAGAAACGGAACGTGAACGCTCCACTTACTCGTATATGGGTATTTTAGTCTATGGTCTATAAGTTTTAATATAAAATCAAAAAGTAATTATTATAGTCCGTTTATCCAAACAAATCTCCCCTAATAGTTAATATTCTAATTACAGGCAATACTTTAATAAAGGAGAAGTTAAGGACACCACAGGAAAATATGGCACGATCAAATTCTCAATTATCATTTTCATGTATCACTTTCATGCAACGTTGTTATGTAAACATGTAATTGCAAGGTGTACACCTTCTCTACACAAGTATTGCTTAAAACAGAAGTGTATTGTAATTTAACTAACTAACTAACTAACCATCACGCCGTTTCCCCGCAGGGGTAGGCAGAGAGGACGGACCGCCAAACAACTCGATCTTGGCATACACTTCTTGCTTCATTCACATTCATACAACGCATACATTCTCTTCTGTATGCGTAATATGAATGTGACATACATTCATCTCATACATTCATACATTCTCTTCTGTTATTCCGACTTCTGACATGGCCCGATTCGAGTATTTGATTCACTTGATCGTGCCATGTCTTCCTCGGGCGTCCCCGGCCTCTTCTTCCATTCACATTCGCGTCATATATTCTCCTTACACTCCTTTCTTCGTTCATTCGCTCTACATGCCCAAACCATCTAAGCGTCCCTTTCTTAATCTTGCTCACTACGCTTACATCAGCCTTGCATTCTTTACGAATCTCAACATTTTTCACTCGATCATACATGGTTTTACCACACATTCGTCTCAGAGATCTCATTTCTACAGCATTCAGTCTCTTTCATCCTTCCTCTGCCAGTTCCATGCCTCACTGCCATACATCAGGTTGGTATCAGCACTCCATTGTGGACTGCTAGCTTCGCTTCTTTGGACAACTTTTTGTTTGCGCCAACCGCGTTCAGTCCTCCGTTAATGGAGTTTCCTGCATTCACCCTTCTTTCAATATCCCTATCAGTCTTTCCATCTCTCGTAAACATACTTCCCAAATACACAAACTCATCGACCTGCTCCAAGTATTCATCATTCACAACTATATTGCATACTGTTTTCGTACTCTCTCTTTCAAACACCATGACTTTGGACTTATTTACATTCATCATTAGCTCATTCATCATACATACTTCGTTCATCCTAGATACGAGGGACTGTAGATCTTTTATAATTTGAATTATAAAATATATATAATTAACTAAATACTTTTGTCCGATCATCTCAAATGTCGGTATAACAGCAGTGTATGTTTGAGAATAGTATAAGACAGCCGTGTTGCATTCCAACTTCTGTGAAAAATACATAGATCTTAAGTTAGTTATACTTCCAGTGCATGATTTTGAAAGTAGGTAATAAGTAAAATAACCAGACGAAGTGAATTCAGTGTTTTAAAAGCACGCATGCATGTATAGCATAGTTAAGTAATGCTAGTTAAAATAATGCAAAGCACCGCAATACATGGAATATTATCACAACACTATTATTGTTAACACGCACGCGAGTTAGAACTTAAAATAGACACATTACAGGGTGTGAGTATGTCCTAAGAGCCTTTGTTTTAAAAGTCAAGACCGCGATAAAGTATCGAAGTTGAAAGTTTTCTCGGAGAGCGTTAGTTTTTCACGTCGTTGTGGAAACGGGCATAACGAAAGCGCGGCGTCCATTGTCTTGTTTTGACGCAAACGCATGCTGTCAGCTTTTCTCTTTCGGATTCCGGACCACGTGGGTCCACGTGTATTTATCGTCGTATTACGCTGATCTGAAGTTATTCAATTGAGCTAGTTGGCAATGTGTTATTGTTTACACACTTGAGCCTCTTTACTACGATGATTGTCAAATTGGCATGTATACGAAATCTTCAAAAATCTTAACACCATTTTAATAAAACAATTACACACTAAAACAATACTGCTCTACATTCATATATATATAAAAAAAAACAACACACACATATTATAAACACTAAATCTCAGAGTTAAAAACACATCCAACAAGCAACCACAAATACAACATTTCCACAAAAAGGCTTCTTATACTATTCTACCAAACTCTACAACAAAAGCCCACTCTCCTTCAAAAATCACAACAACCTTAACCCATTAAAAACTCCAATAAATAGCTGGATACGTTTGATAGGGAGATCTGAAATAGAAAACTAAATACAGACACACAGAAACCACTCAAATGTACTTAAAAAACCCCATATTACAATTCTTTCAGCAATTTCATCAAATTCAAATAATTTACTAATCATCGAGATTCGTAAAGAATGCAAGGCTGATGTAAGCGTAGTGAGCAAGATCAAGAAAGGGACGCTTGGATGGTTTGGGCATGTAGAGCGAATGAACGAAGAGAGGAGTATAAGGAGAATATATGACGCGAATGAGAATGGAAGAAGAAGCCGGGGACGTCCGAGGAAGACATGGCACGATCAAGTTAGTTAATAATCATTGAAGATAATACTAACAACTCTCAAAATGAAACATGAAACCCAAAAGACACAAAAAAGAAAAAGGTAACGGTAGCAACAACGGTTCATTTTGAGAGTTGTTAATACATATTATCTCCAATAATTAAAAAAATATATTACAATGAGATCTATAAGCTTCAATGCGTTATTCCAAAAAAATCTAATAATTTAATTTAATATCATGTAAATGAAATCCTCAGCACGGGAAATCCCAGTGAGGATATCACTATCTCTTTAAGCTAATATATAAAAAAAGAAGATAATAAAACATTTATAAATCGCATGAACTGGACTTGCAGAAGGAAGCCAAATGACATGACACCAAAAATTTTGTCCAATGAGTTACCCGGTGGACAGTGGCGTGCATTGCTCTATGACTAAAGATAGGCTGTGCATAGGCTGATAAAGATAAAGATAGGCTGTGGCTGTGATAGTTATGACTTATGACCAACTGAATAAATCAAGTTTCTCACTTAATTCATGGAAAAAATACACTTTATTAGAAATTTGTCACGTTTTACATTTAGTATTCAAGTTAGAACGTCGTTATTAATAAATAAAAAATTGAAAAATAGACTGGAGTTTCTTATTATTGTTTACCAAGCCCTTGATGATAAGGTACTAAGGGAACGTCAACTTTGTTTTGTTTTATTTTGTTTTGACGAAAACGCATGCTGTCGCTTTTCTCTTTCGAATTCGTAGAACCAAGTGCGCTCGTATGTAATTAGCATCTTATTACTCTGCTCCGAAGCTTAGAGTAGTAATTGTTACTCTAAGGTCCGAAGTGATTCAAAGCAGCCATTGATCCACTCGGCCGTTTATTATTGTTTACACACTTGAGCTTGTTTACTACGACTTTTTGATAAATTGGCCAAATACGAAGTGTCCGGCCAAATATTGAGGGAATGTCAACATTATTTGTTTTGTTTTGACGAACACGCATGCTGTCGCTTTTCTCTTTCGGATTCGCCGGACCACGTGCGCTCGCATGTAATTATCATCTTATTACTCTGGTCCGAAGTGATTCAAAGCATCCATTGAGCCAGTCGGCCGTTTGTTATTGTTTACGGTTTCCACACTTGATCTTGTTTACTACGGCCGCAATGACGGGGGACCCAGGGAATGTCCAACTTGGCCGGTGTCAAATCGTAAACAAAACCTGCCGACAAAACCACATAGACGTTAAACGTTATTCAAACTATTAATACGTTTTATTGGTTTGCAGGTGAAGAGTATTTTCTATTTATTTGAACAGAGTTCATTGCTTGTTTACAAACTTTAAATTAATGCTGGAATGAAAATAATACGCTCTTAAATCTAAATATTATTATTGTATAAGACATAAATAACCTCTAATCTACTAATAATAAAGGATGGAACGTCGCAAAACTATCTCTGCGCGCTCCTTTATTAACATCCATACATTCTGTTATTCCGATTCGAGTATTTAATTCATTTGAAGGTGCTAGGTCTTCCTAAGGCGTCCCAGACTTCTTCCGTCCTTTTGCGTGTCATGCGTCATACATTCTTTTGACACTCTTTATCTCGCTCCATCCGCTCTGTATGTCGTAACCATCTTAGCATCCCTTGCTCACATTATATTTGAATCTCTCCCTTCGTACCTCGAAAGACTAATAACTAATAAGGTTGTACTAACATGTTCTTGCGTCTCAAAAGTGCATAATATAAAATAAAATGCATGAATTCATAACTTTTTTTTTTAAATCTGCCAGAACGCCGACTGGTGTCTCCGGCGGGGTAAGCAGCGTTCGGTGTGAATCACCTTCGAGCGAAGTTTGCCAATCGATAGCGTTCTTTCGCGAGACGACCTCTGCAACTAAAATTGATCAAACAAAAATGTGCCAACCTATTTTCGCCAACATCGTTTGGCAATGGCAACTCAGCTCAACTGTCAAATTCTACGTTTAAATGTATACTTTATTTTTTGTTTAGATAAAGCTGACTTCAGAAAATCGCTACATTAATAAATTTTGTTCTAATCAGTATAAAATATTATATCAATATCTCCGATAAAGTTAGGTTAGGTTACTTCCCCCAACCCTTCAAGATACCCTCGCTGGCTCCGGGCAGTTGGGGCCGAACGGTTCACTGCAAATTTGAGGTTGTCGCTCTTTTTTTTAATAGATGTTTTTTTTAAATATATAATTGACAATATTGTTTACAAGATAAAAACAGTAGGTATATAAGTACTAAAATGTGTTATTTTTTTAAAATTATATAATCCGTATAGGTTATTATTATTTAATTGAGAAATTCTCGTGTTTAGAAAGGGAGTACTATCCTGAATTGTTATTCAAATAGTTTTGGGAATATTTTTCTGTACAAAAATTGCAAAGATATTTAAAGGAAAATTTTTAGAAATTAAATTATCGTATAATTATGTTTTTTTTAAGAAACATTATAATATATACCTAAAATAGTTTTTTTTTTGTGTATTTTAAGTTTTTTCTTAAATTTCTCAGCTTGAATTTGTTTAGGGAGTTGTTAAAGCATTTTATGGCTGAATATGTGTAATGGTGTTGAGCTGCTGTATATATTTCCTGGTGCTCAATGACTCCAATTTTAGGTTTTCTTTATGGCCTTTTTTGTATATTCTATTTAAATCTATTTAAAACTATAAATGCGTTGAATGATTTACGCGTTGAATAATCGGATGATTTCAATAGACTATTTCCAGTGGGGTTAAATTTGTTTTACACGACTCCTCTGCCTGTTGTTCCATATTGTGGAATTAATGATGCTAATGCATAAGTAAACCTTCAGTAAAATAGATTTTTGTAAAATACTTCTTAGTTTGAGGAATGCGTAGTAGAGTTTACTTATTTTTTTAATGTTATTTTGCACAATGTATTCTGTCTATGCCTAAATATTTAATATGATTCTTTTTTGTCAGTGTAGAGCATTCATGTGAATTGCAGAAGTTTTTTCTGAAGTTAGTTTTCATATTTATAATAATTATCAACGTTTCAATAAATTAATCAAAACTCGTCATAACGCTCCAAATCTATGGCCTGTCGGTTTTGAGATGGTTTTGAGGTGGTTTTGAGGTTAGAATGGAAAATGTCAAAACAAATATGAGCTTTGCTGTACATTCTTTCATTCAAAATAGTTTTATATATTGAATAGAACTAAAGTTTAAATTTCGCCAAAACTAAAAAATACACATTTAAAATACAAAACAAAATCGACAAATAGTGTCCATACAAATCCAAAACCAGAATACTCGTGACGAGATACGTGACGTCAAATGTTCCGAATGCAATGGTACCAACATAGCAGGGTGTTTTTATGAGATGATTTTTTTATTCACTTACGATTTATAAATTCTACGTGTTTATAAAACGACGTTTCCTGATCTATGTGATTTATTTTATTATTTTTTTTCCCTGGAGTTTCTTATTTTTATAAGAGCTGTGTATAATAATTTTGAAATTTGTTGTTGGAGAGTTCTTGCCGATAGTGTAAATGTCATGAAGTAAGTTTTGTCCGAGTTTAAGGATAGGTAATTGTCATCCAACCATTGTTTCAGATTGTACATTTCCTCATTTTCGTTTCGATAAGCTTCTTCCCAAATTTTTTTTCTACGATAAGATTTTTCCAATTTTCCTTCTTTAATCAATTTACCTAACCCAACTCAAGTGTTTGATTCACTCGACTTCCTGCGACGTCCCCAACCTAAAAAAATTATAGCCTAACGTCAAATTAAAAATTATATTTGTAATTCATATACAATCTGACTTCAAGTAATCCGATGATAAAATGCACCGACTACTTACAGTAGATAACAGAATAACATCGATAACACGTTGTTATCATCAAGTCATCTGTTATCAGAAACGTATGTAGGTACGTTCGAACACTGTGAATCATTGGCTATCATAAACTCTATGCTCCTCGCACAATACTCTATGGTACTAAATTTATTATTACAATATTCTAAAAATTTCAAAATTTGAACTGTTGAAAAAAATAATCCATTCAAACCCATACAAGCGATAAAGTACCTATCTGCCTGTTATATGTTTTATCAGATGATTATTTTTATTCTTCATAATGATAAATTTGAAATATACCTCCATATGGCTAACTTTTACAGACCATTTTCAAAAGTGGAACTAATGTAATACGTTGAGTAAATTTTTAAGTCAAGTTAGGTAGGTACATCCCGTGATTTTCACTGGTAACAACAAAAATTACGAGTGGTAAAAATAATAACATTCCACGCTTATATTTTTGTTCGTACTGAATATTTCTTGATAAATAATAAGAATAATAAACGAACGTTCGTGTCTCTAGTCTCTGAATACACCGTTGCTCGACAATGCCAGTTCGCTGTAGAAAGCGACGTTACCCGTTCCCACACAAGGCGACTGCGCGCGGCAACAGCGCACTGGCGTCATTACTAAAATTAAAGTCTCATCCACTAAAATCAACTCAATCTTACAAGGAAAATACGACCACAGAGTAAAAAAGTACACATAATTCGTTGGAGTAGAAATTTCTAGCGGTTTATATGTTTTATTTTATTTATGAAGTGTCTCATCACTTGGTGGGTTTTTTGAAGAAAGGGAACGAGGCTTGTGCGGCCCGTGGCAACCTCGCAAACGAAGCTCTGGAAATCGGCGGGAATCGGACGTATTTGAAAATGGAAAATGCGTGCGCATCTGTAAATTTCAGGAAAATATGGTGCGCATTCCATTTTCAAATACGGTAAACAACTATTTCTTTCATCCTTGAAATAGTATTTTTGTCATTTTAATCCCGTGTTTTGTGATTATAATATTTGGTCGTACTCTATGGTGAAGAAGAAGTCTTATTTATGGAAATGTACACCTTATGCAACGCATATTGCATTTAAAATATTTCGATATTACCGTTTATTTACTTTTAGCTACTGACGTCCTACTGGAAATAAATGCATTATGTTATTTAACGATTTATGTATAATTAGCAATCGCCAATGAGGGGTGGAAATAAAATTCAAATTTACACCTCACATTTTGTTTTTTGCTTGAACACTATTTTTTGTTTTGTTTTTGAAAATAATTCCAAAGCGGTGACTGGAATGTTAGTAGGTAGTTACTTAACACCTCGACATTAAACACTATCGTGTTTGTTTTTGTTAATATTTTTTCTCTGTAAGTGTAGCTACAAAATGTATTTATTTTATCTTAAAAAACTTTTGTAGATTTAAATCACGCATTTTATTAAAAATATACAAATCTGAATCTGTTTTCGATTTATCAGACTACAACCATAGATAAAACAGCTAAAGTTGGTACTCACCTACCCAGTAGTCTATGTGCGTAGGCAACACTGACGACCGAACTGCAAAACCACCCCTTATAAAAAACTTCACGCTCTTCATACAAAATCCTCTATACAAAAAATAATCAGATGCCATGGAAAATGTTTGAAATCGTTCTGTGATTCCGCCGAGCGTGGGTATCAGCACGGAACGCCGTAATATTCTCCACAGCCGAGTAATTAGAGTCGAAATTCCCCTGGCAAGGCGAGTCTCTAGAATTAGAATCGAACCCTACTTTTTATGTCATATTATTCTATACCTACCACCACCAATTTATTATTCTTTTGGCTGAATCTAAATTTCAACGCGCGGTAAAGCAGATCTGGGAAGTGCAGCGGATTCATGCCAGCAAAAACAGTGTTCGGATTCAGAACAGTTTTGTTGCCAATTCAAAGAGATTCCTGTCCACAAATATAGGCACCAACATACAATAATTACCTAAGTTTCATAGTACAGCTTGACATGAAGATCTTTGTGTTACTAATTTATATTTTATAGATACAAAAATTTATGAATTCAAAAAAATAGTTTGATACTTCGTCCTTCGGATGCCTGCAAAGTTAAGCGTGTTAAGTTGTACTTTAGTTAGATTCTAGGAGTAAAACCATTACGCTCTTCGCAGCAGGGGTAGACTGAACGGATGGAGCCCCATGTAACTCTGACTTATCACACAATCCTTGTTTCATTCACATTCATACAACTGGCTTATACTCGTACATATTTTTCTGTTGTTGACACGGCGATCAAGCTTTTGTGGTCTTGTCATGTCTTCAAAAACTGGCGAAGTGCAATCAAAGTGCCCCGAGACAGTCAATATAAATCGTTAATGTTTACGTCAATGATTACTGATGCAACCAATTGATCGTTTGCAAAGGCTGTCTCCTACATTGGAATTTCATGTTATTTACAAATGTATCATATTAATTAGAGCTTGCTGAGAACAGACTTTTTTGAATTTTTGGAAAATGCTGAATAGGAACGAAGACATAAGTCGTCAAAATGTTCATAATCTCGTCCGCCAGCCAATGAGCGTATGACATCATGGTGAAAAAAAAGTGGCGCGGCCATATATGTCATAGGCGCGGCAGTATCCGTGACTGCCATTCAAATTGTAAATTGTGGCACATGACGTCACGGGTATACGTTTTTCCCAAGTTCACTCTGGAAACTCATCACTTCGTCAGTTTTGGAGATATCGAAAAACTCGGTTTACTGGCGATAAACTCTTTAAGTAATACATTTTCTCCAAAATTAAAAATTAGAAGACATCTTCATCGAAGCGATTTCCATTGATGGCGAATGATCTGAATTTTGATATGAAGCTTTATTATGTTGACCGTCTACGAGCGCTTAAAACATTCCAGAAAGACAAATTCAAATCACCCAGACTTTAAACATTGCTGGAGCTGACTTTAGCTTGCCACCTTCATCTTCTCCTCCCCATTCGAGGAAAAAGTCCCGACAATTCCGATCCCTCCCGAACGTGGCCGGCGACTGTAAGTCGGGGTTTCCCCCTCCCAGAAGAGGAAAAAACTGCGTTCTATTATAATAACGATTCGAATTTGGAACTGCACCTCACATCTGGCGAGCAAATGCTCCATCGCCGTCGCTTCCTCTTCTGCGATCTTTTCCTTCTCGCTATCCTGGAGGAGGATAATATGAGTATTATGTGCTGGGAATACTTGAAGTCATCCTGGTTTTCTACAACACCTTCTAGAATTATTGTAGATAGTTCAATTGGCTTTTGTTTTTATAAAAACAACTTAAACATTAACAATATTTTATCATTGCCTTATGACTAATCCCCACCCCCAACCACAATGGAAAAAAATCTATGAAACAAAACGAAAATACGTATTTATCACAAAAAATACTCTTTTTCCTTTACTTTTTACGCCATCGGCAGATTCGATATGCACTTCATTTATTGATATATTAATTTCTCACTTCTCGTGTTACGTTACATTCCCACCTCATCTATTCTATGATCTATTTCATAGTATCTATGAAACAGATCAGTGAGAGCGGGCGTATCTATGCAATAGAATGCCAGATAGAATAGAAGACCTATGTTGAATCGACTCCAACGTTCGTTCTATTATATTTAAAATAGACCATAGAATAGAACCGTGTGAACAGCTGTTGCTACAGTGCGCACAGTAATGTCTATGGTTGTCCAATAAAAAAACGCCCTTTTCTGTCGAAGATTTTCTTTGTCAATTTGAGCTCCGCAAATACTCGTACAAATGAATTGAAATAGAATAGAACTGTGAACGCGCTACAATTCCTGTCATGCCCAGCATTAGGCGTTTGAGCCATTGTTTATATGTTAAATAGAGGGGGTTAAAATTTTCAAATTATTCATAAGATTCTTGCTTTATGGGGGAAGATGTTAAAGAGACATGGCCAGCTACGAAAATATTATTCAACATCAAACTTCCACATTCGAACGTCCCCGATCCAGCTGGTGTTGCCAGCGGCCGGAGTCCAGTTGCCCAGGCCTTTGGCCGGGTAGGTACCCGCTCCGGCCGGGTGCGGCGGCGGCCGGTGCACTGGCCACACCTGCCTCCCCCCTCTCGACCCTCCGCCCACCGCGTAGCTATATCCGCAGTCAGGTGTCGTCTCCGAACATGCCGATGGTAATGTATGCGTACGCGCACAGGACGCGTTCGGGTCATAGTATTTCATATTGCGCGGGGTGTGGAAGTAGCCACCTACCTAATTAGTTAATATATATGTTTTATTTGTTTAATCAGTAGTAAGTGCAAGTACCTACTTACCAGCTACACCCTCACACATATAGCTTGGAATAATTGTAGATATTTATTATTTTGGAACTGCAAAATGTCATTAATATGGCAACACCAAGCTACTCACTTCGTCTTTGAAATGCGTTCTTCACGTTCAAATGTTTTCACGTATACGCATTTGGCAGTTTGTTTTAAAGAAACAACGTGAAATTTCGTATAATTTTTATAACGTATTTTTATGTATAATTTTGATCTGTGAATTTGATTTTGTTTATTATTTATCTAACATCTAATACGTGGTTATTTCGATATGTGAATTTCAGAAATATGAAAAATGGCATTTTCGTGTAATTATCTTGCTTGCAAAGTGTTAAATTATGAAAAAAGTTTTACATAAAATTGTCTTAGAATATGATGTAGAATCATCTCCTTTCGAAACGTATCACTTATTAAACACCTTTAAGTTTAACTAAAAATATATACTTAGACCATTGTGCTTTTTTAAAATTAGAATCATTTTCCTATGAGCCATTTTAAACGATCGCAACGCCCTCATTTCAAACTATATATCTTTTCTTCTTTATGAAATACCTCACAAAGGTTTCAATTTACTACTCGTAGTTAGTGAGACTATGGCATTTCTCTTTGGGGAAACGGAAATTTAAGAAGTGCCTGGACACTAAACAAAGCCAAAGTCACTTCAAGCAACCTTTCCACCCCGAATGGTGATTTCGCCAGAATGAGAGAAACCTTGGAAGATCTTCCACTCTGTGTTATTGACACCCTTGTGTGTCCCTTTTCCTTCTCGTATGCTAAAAGGGAATAATCGGTTCCAGGAAAATAATACCCTTCCAGCTTTCTCTAGAACCTTCTAGAAGGTTCAGTTTTCTTTGTTTTTGGTTTGTTTCACAAACATAATATTTTAACACTAATAACAACTTCCCATTGCACAAATTTTGCTAAAACTTGCTATTAAGCTATTTAATTCTCTGCCTAGTGACATTAGAAATACGCAAATCCAATTAAACGTAAGATCATTGATCACCTCCAATAGCCTGTCTGCTTCTAAATACGTTTATGTCTTTAAATTAGTTTATTTTTGAAATTTTTTTAAAATTGTAAATTATTAATCTATTTGTCATCTAAATATCCTAGCTGAACAACCAGTCCTGTAAATTGCCATCTCAACACAGGCGTGTCACACCTAGTGAGATGTGCAATACGTCAGCCGATAACAAGTGTTTGTTTATATGTATGTACGAGTATGTAATAATTTTAAAAATCCATAACCTTTGCACAAAAAAAAATTAATGAGGTTAAATGTCAATATTTTTGCAACAAAAAGCTTTACAATCACAAGCTCAGATTCAACATGCATTCACTTTAGAGATTCACACACGTGATAAACCGATAGGGTGTGACCGAAGTGAGGTTATTTTTCCCTCAATTCGGGTGAAATATTAATCAAACCTTTCAAATATCGAAATTCTTTCTTGAACTGAACTAATAAGAACAAGTACATTTTGACTAGCCAAATTAATTGACTTAGCAGGACTTAATTTGTATTTTTTAAAATAAATAAATAAAAACAGATAATCAAAACCGTTATAGACCACACCTCTCGAGATTACCTTTGGTAGCATCTCATTTAAATTTAAAAAATCATTTCTTCAAAAAACACTGACGATTTCCTTCAAATTCGTCTCTGTTATAAATTACTGGCGTTGCTGCTTCCAGTTCCACCCCTGCACACAGTATATGAGTTTCCAGTGTCGTACATACCTACTACAGAGTATCTAACTATGTAGGCAGTGATAGCCTTGGTGGTGTGTGTATCCTCGTAGCGAGTGAACTCCTGGGCGTGTGTTGGTGAGCCGTGGGTGTGTGTATTTCTATCTGACTAAACTGGCTCTACATGGTTATACCGGCATACTGGTTGTTCACAAATTAATTAATTAAATAAGAATTATTGATAAAAAAAATTTGAGATTAAAAAAGCAAACATGGTTTATCTAATTTTTGATACTACGGAGGACGATACCTTTGTCTGAGGAAATGTCTTTAATTATCCTTTCGATACTTTTAACGGAGGTAAACAATACTTTTTATTTGATTTTTTTTTCTGTTTTATTTTGAACGGCTTCGTTACTATTATAACCAACTTATCTTATTTTTTTTAATTGCCAAAGGTTCTTTTTAATCAGGACGTTTACCACAGTCTGGCATTTTAAAGTGGACAAAAAACGAGAGCGCTGCGATTGTTTAAATTTTTTTAAATGACAACACCTAAATGGCTCATAGGAAGATTATTGTAAGTGCAATGTTTCAAGTGCCCGTTATTTACTTTCACCAAATGGTACTCAGAAATTAGGGGTACGTTCGGAAAGAAGACAATTCTATATCACTTTTATTATTTAACGCTTTGCAAGGAATTATTGTATTGAAATAACAATAAAATTAAAAAATAAAAAAATAAAACACAAATTGAAATTCACAGATCAAAAATATAATTTAAAAAAATCGTAAAAAAACGAATTATGATGTTTTGCATTGTTTCTTTAAAAAATAAACAATCATCATATTCGAATGTGAAAAATTTGAATATGAGGACCAAAATTTCAAAGACATTTTAGTAGCTTGACATTGTCATAGTATTGACAAAATGTAGATCCACTTTATTAAATGTCTACATTTTATTGTCTACCGGCACTTTTTTCCCTTTAATTTTGTACTTCTAACTACCCATTATTCGGTTTTCTTAAGCTGTATAGAAAAAAATCTTGACGTATTTTTTTCCATAGTTTGCTGTTCCTTTTAGTTTCTTATTTTCCTATCCGAGAGATTTGACTAAATAATGTTTTCATTTATCTTATATCGCCTCTCTATCTATGCTTGTACTGTGTATGTAATATAACTATATTTTAAATTATTTTATAAGTTTCTAGAGCTTTCTTACATCCATTAACTTTACGGTTGACGACAAGTTTTGTACAAACATGAATTTGGCTAAACCCAGCCTTAACTATTATTAGCGAGGATGAAGCAACACGTCCTAAGTCAGTGATAAATTGATCCGGTCAGTGACTGACTTGGCATCGCGTCCGAGTCCCACCCAGGTGTCGTGAGTTCAATTACTCGGCTTGCTAAGTCCTCCATCACGACACAAGCAATATTTTCAGCGTACTGTGATGGTAGTAGGAGATTTTCAAATATTTTTCTTTCTTTAAAAATAAATAAAACCCGGACATAGTTTTTCTGTTATGCAGATTTGTTAAATTACATTTTCTCAAAGTATTATTTTTTTTTATGAAAGGCTCTTTTTATGTCTATTCATGGAATATTAAAAGTAAGCAGTATTTTTGTTAGAATTTCTTTATTTCATTGATAAAAGAATTAAAAATACGAGTGTGTATTTTTTGATAATTCTGTACGGGTCTTAATACGTAACGAGAGACGAGGACGGGCTATATACCCGTTTGTATCAAACCGCACGAGTGAGAGGGGGACGGCGCTATACAGAAAGAGCTTTCAAGCGGGATCGGGCACATAACGAGCGAGAGGGACGGAGGATAAACTGGATATAAATTTTATACGTAATGAGTGAGATAGACATATACACTGTACGTGTGTATAGCCTCGGATTGAACGGATAACATTATGAGAATATAGCGGAGATGAAAAAACTGAAACAAGTTTTTATTAATTGTGTTGGAACAATTTTGAATACGAAATATTTTTTCTGTCTGGCGTACATTTCACTATTGAAAATGACACTTGATAGAGAACTCCCAAAAAATTGTATTTAACCCTTTTATCAATTTTATCTATTAATACGGCATAGCTTTTAAGACTTGCCAAATAAACTCTTGTCATTGTTAACGCTTATAATTCATTGCTAATTGAAAAATCGTAATTGATTGAAAAATCGTAATTGATAAAAAAATCTTAATTGATTGAAAAATCGTAATTGATTAAAAAATCGTAATTGATTGAAAAATCGTAATTGATTAAAAAATCATAATTGATTACAAAATCGTAATTGATTGAAAAATCGCAATTGATTGAATAATCGAACTTGATTTTATAGTAAATTGTGCTGAACCCTTATAGTAACTGAACTCTTGTTGCTGAACCATATTGAAGAAAGCTATGGTGTTAATTTATTATTGATGTTCTTTTCTAATATTTTTTTTTTCTTTGCAGGTAATACTTCAAACCACTTCATCGTATAAGTCTAGAAAGTGGGAAAATGCGTTCGCACGGGAAGACATCCTTTTGACCAGGTAAAAATACTTCTGATGATTGAACAATTCTGATGCATCTAAACCCGTTAACAAAATCGCT
Organism: Halesus radiatus; assembly: GCA_022606495.2. NCBI lineage: Eukaryota > Metazoa > Arthropoda > Insecta > Trichoptera > Limnephilidae > Halesus > Halesus radiatus. The sequence goes on from JAHDVE020003563.1 coordinate 181,229, forward strand.
GACTACTTAGACGATTGAGCATCAAAATATGTCAGCTTTGTCAAAGTCGGTGATTTTAATCACTGATTGAAAACGCATGACTTATTTTTGATGGAATAATCGTAATTGTTTGAATATTTACAACTGATTAAATTAATGTAATTGATTGAATAATCGCAAGTGATTGAAAAGTCGCAATTTATAAAATAATCGCAATGGATAGAATGATCATTTGAATTGTCATAATTGATTGAATAATCGTATCTGATGGAATAATTGTAAGTGATTGAATAGTCGTAAACTTCATTCGTTTAAGTAAAAATCTGTGGGAAAAGAGCAGATTAGTTTCACTGTTATCGTGCAAAATAATTTCCACCGTATCAAAGAATTTTTGTTCCTGGAATTGAAAATTGATTTTAATCTATATTTGATGAATTCAACATCCCAGATCTTAGAAATCTGTCTCCCGGCCGCTGTCACTCCTGGCTGGAGTCCCAACTCCTAGCTCCTAACGTGGCCCGCCCGTGCTGGCTCTTAACAAAATCGGCTTCATTATTTATTAAATCCTTTGCCGCTGGAAATAAACTACGGCTGCCTAATTCCTCCCTCACCTCCCCCCTCCTCATTGATCAACCCCCTCCCCCTGACATGATTCCTCCCCCAAACATGATTCAACCCCCCACCCCTACACAACCCCCCTTTCTCCCTTCTTTCCGCTCCCCCCCTCGCCCCGGCTTAAACACAGTGGTGGAAATTTGGAAATTGATAAAAGTTTTTACGCGCTATCCGTGCCATCGAGCATCCCAATTTTCCTTTCATAATTAGCGCTGATTAATAAATAAATAATTAATTCGGCGTTCGACTGTTCTCGTTATGAATTCATATGTGATTGATGTTATAACTGTAGCCTTTATTTCGATTTGATTTTGATCCCTTAAAGTAGACAATATAATTCAATTCTAGATCCGCTTCGTTAATAATACAGCATTATTCATTTGAAATTAAATAATGAAAATAATTAAAGGAAAGGTGCACTTTTATTATTTTAAAACTGCGTTCTACAAAATATTTAAAAAAATGGAGCCGAGCCTTTCTTTAATAGGAAAATTAAAAAAGACTAAGAACTTTAAGGTCTTCCGATTTAGTGTTAAACGTTTGCTTTTTAGATAAATTTCATGTAAAACGTAAATTCATTTTATTTTTCTAATTAATTCGGTGTCATAACGTCTTAGGACATGCAAAAAGGGTTATCTAACAATATTTACAATAATTATAATAAATAATTAAAAAGTGAACAAAAATTTTCGTCCGGATTCGTTGTTTTCAAAGCATGGCTACTATTTTGCTAAAGAACCGAAGCTTTACAACAAATTACATTGTTAGTTAGATTAGTTTATTGCGTACTAGGACATCTGAGATATAAAGAGAATAATAACCCGCTAGTACTCGAATCAACCTACAACCTACATACGCGTATGCCTCGCTTCCATTCGCACACACAATGTGCTATCTGTACCCATCTCCACATAACATATCTTCATATCGCATGTGTCTCTAATGTATCTTATCTTACCTCTCTCCTTGCATACAACAAATTTCCTTACATTCGCAACTGTCTGCCTAGAAGCACGAGCACATAATATACCCACCGAGAAGTATAATATATACCAGCACACGTAGGTATAGTTACACACCCTTTCACTGTTTACTATTACGCCCGTCGAATTTTCAAGGGCGCTACACACATTTCTAGTCTCTGGCACTGTTCCACTCAACCCAGCCCTCAGGGGGCGATGTGGAGCGGGGGAGGGCGGCGGAGAAACCCTCCCCCGCTTTCTCAACCCCCACGTTCGTTTGGAGTCGGGTTTTTCTTTCCTCTATGAAGCCCCGCTCCAATATACTCCGCTCCGACCTCCCCACCGGAAGGGCTGGTTTTTCTATGGCGACAAAAGACTTCAATTATATATTTTATAAGATTAAATAAATTAATGTTGTACTGCAAATCTATACCTCAGAAGTCAAAGGTCGGTTTCCCGCTTTTCTATGAAAATTAGTTACGTTAAAAATAACGGTTTTCCTACGACATTGTTTAACGAAGCTAGGTAAACATGAATGGTGTGGTATCCATGCAGTGTACAGACAAATTATTTTATTCTGCGGTACATAATCACTTTAATTTGTAACAACACGCCAAACCGGTTTCGACACATCCGTGCCTTCATCAAGGCAGCTGTAAGTTTGTAATAAGTCTGCCCCGACGGGGCACAGTAAAGTTGTCCTGAAACCTGTGGGTGTGAATAAGTCATTAACTTTTAAAAAATGTCAAATATATAAAATATTCAAAGTAAATTACATTTAAGTATTTCTGCCTACTTTAAAACAAATGACAATTTCTAGATATAAATACAAAAAAAATTACATAAACTTCGTTGTCTATGTATATTATACTCAAAGAGGCTTAGTTTTTCACGTTTATTATTAAACTAAAGAAAATTTGTATTTACGTAATTATAAATGTCGCGGGCTGTTTAAGTTTCAGACTTACAACTACAACGAGAGATCATAGATTTTTTATACCTTCAAAACTCTAAATAATCCTTCAACAGCCGTTGAACACTGATCTACGTACACGATGGCCATAATTTACCGCAATAACAAGCTATCATCAACGAACACTTATTATCCAATTCTTCAAACGTAAAGACAGGTCGCCCACTGCACTTCACGGGTAAACAATAAACAATGCATGATTTCTTCGATTTATTGATTAATTCCGACTCTTCTTTATGAATTTATTAGTGCGTCTTGCTACTACTAAACCAGATTTCTTACCACGTCACAATCAAGTCATATATTTTTACGACGATGTTTATGTTTAGATAATGTTGCTTTCGTTAATGAAATCAGATTATTAATATTGATAGGATAATATCTGATTATTTCGTGTTATTAGCTCCGTCCTGACCTAGACAAGTGCGAGCAAGTGTCAAGCAATGGTTGAACATTAATACAAAGGCCCAGTGGCAGCTCGTGACTTTTGAGTGAGCTAAGATTGAAAATACGATGTTATTGATAATAATAATAACAATAATAATAATTGGATTTCTTGTATAGCGCCGTTTTTGTGAAAAATCACCTCAAGGGCGCTGTACAAATCTTAATTCCTATTCTTTATCTAACCATGCACAAACAGATACAGAAAAACATACTTACCTGGCAGGTCGCTTCACATGAACACAGTTTTATTAGAAAATTAAAGTATAGAGATGATAATTTTACAGTTGCTATTTTATCCTCCTTTTCTATTTTTCTATCGATGTTACATTTATTAGAAGATTGGTGACACAAGAAGAGTTGGCATTTATTTGAAATACTTTTAATTTTTAGGACTGGAAAATGTTTATAAAATGACCTTAAAAAGCGTGAAAAGCTTCTAGTGGATATTACCATTTTTTATTTATTTTTTACACTTTTAGTTATTTACAGTGTTGCGGGCTGAAATGATTTTTGTTTTTTTTTTTCAAAATTTCAATTTTTTGTATGGAGATTTGGATGGTAGGTGGGGCGATGCCCTACATAAAAATGGGCTTGTGTTCCTTTTTATAAATATAATTACATATATTATAATGACCGGTTAGTTGTTGAGTGTACAAATGCGTCGCGTTTCCACCCAACTATCGTGGGTTCAATTTCTCTGCTAGCTAAATCCTCCATCATAGCACAAGCAGCATTTTCCGCTAATAATGATAATAGTAGGAGTTTTTGTCAGGTCATTCGTAAACCGGGAATGTTAGTCTTTCTTCAATTTTTTTTTCTGTTGCTCTTCAAAAAACCTGCCCTTAAAAACTCTGAGAGATCCCCACCCTTGGCGCGCCCCCTCCCCTGTGACGGGGGGCAGACAACAACTTTTCTCCCCGCCCCGCGGGCGACCCGTTTTCCACTTTTGTTTTCTACGCCGGGACGCGGCACAGTGGAGCGAGCGCGCATTCCCTTCCCTTCCCTAATTCCTAATACATACTACTTTCTGGTCGCTTTCTTAGTCTACTTTAGACCTACCATCGATATAGGGTCTCTCATCGCCAGTCGATCATGAAAGTTAGCATTATTCACAGAGCAAATTATACATAGAGATTCCATACGATTCCAACACGCAAGGGGAAGAAACCAAAATAAGAGGGGCGGGGAGCGATCTCGACGTGCTGCCAATTTAAGTAAAACATAAACTGTGTAAAAAGGTTCGATTTATTTACAAAAACCGAATATTTTTAAACCAAATATTTTGAAGTTTGCTTACAGCAGTCAAAGTCACGCGATACAGACGTGGACGGCAGTCTGCTTTGGCAACTAATCTGGTGTCAAAATGGGTGTCACGTGACCTTTGCTTTCAGTCGTCTAAATCATACTTAGGGCAAGTCTATTAATTCTGACGTCAGTGGCATTATTGCTACGTAATTATATTTTTATTATACTTTTATTACAAACATCATCACGCTTGTTTTCCCTATGGGCACTAAAGCAGTCATTAATGTGTTTTATCTAATGAAAAAGATCCCTGTGGCGTATGTGTGTAAAACCATGACTGACCGCCTGAAAAACGTTAAGATTCGCAAAGAATGTAAGTGCAGTGAGTAAGACTAAGAAAGGGACGCTTAGATGATTTGAGCATGTTTAGCAGATGAACGAAGAAAGGGGTATAAGGAGAATATATGACACGAGTGTAAATGGTATAAGAAGTCGGGGACGCCCGAGAAAGACATCGTACGATCAAGTGAACCAAATGTTTGTTTCAAATCAGTTTGACCGGTCAGTGACTGAGTTGGCATCACGTCTTTTTTTATTTTTTTTTATATGAATACCGCACAAGAGTCCCAAACTGCTCCCAACCGTCTGGAGCTAGTGAGACTATGGCATTCCCAATTGGGGAATGTTGTGAGGCTGAAGGTATTGGGGAGGGTAAGGAGAATGGGGAGAGGAAGGTGGGGAAAAGGGGAACCAGGCGTCGTGAGTTCAATTCCTCGGCTGGCTCCTCCATCACGACACTAGCAAATCTCCGCTTACTGTGATGGCAGTAGGAGATTTTCAAATATTGTCAGGTTACTCGTCGTAACCTGGGAATGTTTGTCTTTCTTTATTAATATATATTTTTTAAATTCTTAAAAAAATACGAGTCGGGTCACGTCAAGAGTAACAATCACAGAAGAGTATGTATGAATGTGAATGAAGCAAGGAGTGCTTTCCAAGACCGAATTGTTTGGGCAGTCCGTCCTCTCTGCCTATCCCTGCAGCGAAATCGCGTGATGGTTAGTCTGTTATAATAACCTATACGAATATAAATACATACAGGGCGTATCAGCAGGTACCTGACAGACTTTAACCAGCGATTCCTGTGCATATTTAATACGTAAAAAATGTAGATGTAATTTTGCTGTCCGATGACATTTTTTTTCAATAAAAAAATTAACTAAAAAATCTATCGCACGTCGCCACTGATCACACTGCCACATGTTGCAACGGATCACGCGATACGCACTCCATCTCGTCTGTACAGGGCTACTAGACTGAGGCGGATTTCGTATAACGTGATGTGCCAGGTTGTACCCGGTGGCAACACGTGATATAGAATATTTTATAAATTTTTCATTATGCAGGTATCTACTTATTTATCTATTCTATATTTAAAAGTATTTACGTCTATTTTGGATTTTTGTACCCTTTTTTCTGTAATTAACTGTGGGCGCTGCGTTTTGACAGTATTATTTTGAATGCTATGTAATTATTATGTGGTTTGGAACTATGATTAAATTACTTATAATGGCCGATAGATGAAGAAGGTTCCCGGTAATAATTATTTCCACTTCACCTATAACGTGGGGTGGACATATAAAAATATATATAAATCAACGATATAACATGTAACGTGTGCGTCAATTAAAATGCGTCAATAAACCGATCGCTAGGGAAATCTCAAATCAATCGAAATACAACATTATTTGTTCGCGTTATTGCAATCATTGGTGATTTCCGCAATTGTTCTGCAATATTTCCATAAATATATTTTCGTAAGGTAATAAAATCCATTTCTGATTATGATAATGTTTTACTAACTAACCATCACACCGTTTCTCCTCGGGGGTAGGCAGAGAGGACGGACCGCCAAACAACTCGATCTTGACATACACTTCTTGCTTCGTTCACATTCATACAACGTATCATACATTCTCTTCTGTTATTCCGACTGCTGGAACGGCCCGACTCAAGTATTTGATTCACTTGATCGTGCCATGTCTTCCTCGGACGTCCCCGGCTTCTTCTTCCATTCACATTCATGTTATATATTCTCCTTACACTCCTTTCTTCGTTCATTCGCTCTACATGTCCTAACCATCTAAGCGTCCATTTCTTAATCTTGCGCATTACGCTTACATCAGCCTTGCATTCTTTTACGAATCATACGATCATACATGGTTTTACCACACATTTGTCTCAGTGATCTCATTTCTACAGCATTCAGTCTACTTTCGTCCCTCATCTGCCAGTTCCATGCCTCACTGCCATACATTAGGGTTGGTTCATCAAAACACAAATTTTTATTAACATTTTAAGTCCCTTTTTCAACGATCTAATTTGAAAATACAGCCCAAATTATGCGTTGCATGCAGGCAGGCCATTGGTGCTTGGCTTACTTCTATAGCGCCATTTTTTTGTCGAGAAAATCACCTCAAGGGCGCTTTACAAGTAAATTATTTAAACTGTAACTTATAACTAACAACTTACAGCAAAGATTTGTTACTAGATGTTTATAACTAAGATTTATACATTAATGACTTACAAATAAGAGTTAACTAGTGACTTAAAACTAACATATTTATGACCCAGTGGGTTAATTCACAATACTTTGAATCAATGAAGTAATTTCACCGTTTTTCTTATAGGTTTCATTGTTATATAGGCAAAAAAAATATTGTTGGAAACCCGTAGTTGTATTTAATATATTTAATTAGATGAGACACTTAGTGACAAAAGTGGTTCCACTTTGTTGGATGTTCTTAACATCCAACTCTTTCGACAACTTTAGTCGACCTACGAAATATCAAAATATGACATCGAATTGCGTTTGTACTGTGTGTTGGGTAACTGCAATAACAACTTCAAATTTTTTTTAAAAGCCGACGGAACTAATTTCCACTGGAAAGTGCATTTCATCCCGACCAAAGATTGGAACCTGTTGTGTTACGCGACGATTCGTTTGGACCTACTCTATTTGTAATAGCTTCTTTTTTTTAATATGAAATAATCTGATTTCTGGAATTCTGTTTTGTATTCGTGTTTTTTTAACGTGTCGTTGATGGTACAATTTTATATTTATTAATGTATAATTACTCTCAGAAGGAAAAATCGTAATTCTATTGTATAAGCGGGTAAAATACATTCTCGTTACGCCTGAAGATTCTTTTTAAAATATCGTCATTTGAAAACATGAAATTTTCAGGGAATTTGAATTTTTTATTGTTGTACTAACCCTGCATGTATTAATTGTGTTTGAACAGTGAAAACAAAATGCAAAGCCTCAAGAAAATTTAATCCGGGGAATCCCTTTCCATGCACGTGTGTGTGTGTTTGAATCAATCACGTATACGTGTAGTTACCCATGTGTGTGAGTCTAAACTGAGGAATGTGTATATTTATACATAAGTGCTAGACGTGGCGGTGTCCGTCTAGAAAACTTTTCGAGGTTATACGTATTCCGTGACAGCCTTTCTATGTGCCTACATAACGTTGCCAGACGAGCTTCTATACCGTATACTGGCTGGGTGGGTATCCGAGCAAATAGCTACGTGATGGGTGTGAGGGTGTGTTTGTGTGGGAGGCCTTGTTACGTTATGAGCTGGATTCTGGCGAGAAAGAATTTTTGGAAAATTGGAGCAATTATTTCAGATAATTAAATTTAGGTTATTTTTCGGACAATTAACGCTACGTGAAGGGAATACGTTGCATTTTCTGCTTATTCACCTTTAATAAAATCCATTGACATTATTTACGAAATTTGGCGGATAAAAAAAGGTTTCTTTCAGACACTCTAAAACGTAGTTTTTTCAATCATGGGTTTACAGATCGACACACTTATCTCTGCAGTCGAGGTCGCCTCTACCCCAAACATTGTGGCTATCAGAGCAAATACATTTTTTAATTTGTCAGTTCTTCTTTTGGTCGCTTGCAGATCAGTGCAGATTTACGTACTTTTCTGTGCTGGCGGCCAAAAAAGGAACTAACGAACTGTTTGGTAGAATATATCGTGATCGTACAAAGAAAAGTGGCCAAGTGAAGTCCACTGTGCGTTGACAAACTAAGCTTGAAGCCCTTTGCATGGGCACAAACTCACAGCTTCGCAAGTCAGATTTTTTTTTACTGTAATATTATAGTTACTTATCCATACAAAAAAACCCCAATCTCAATCTGTCAACAAGCAATAACTTTGACTTGGCCACTTTTCGTTGTACACGATATACTACTTTACAAAATGATTTAAAGCACATGCCCTAGAAATGTGACAATACCTCCAGCTCCTGACATTTCCCATGCATTGAGATGGCAACATGCTACACAAGCGCCCTCTAGCGGCCCGCGTTGGTGGAATTGGGTTTTTACTTTACATTTTAAAAAGGTTTTCTGCCAACATTATGAAGAGGACATTTAAATATTTATATTTATTTAAAGCATATGTAAATAAATGATAAAAACCTGATATGTTGAGCCAAAAGAAGTCTAAAAATAAGAGATTAAAGAAAATTTATCACTATTTATTATATTGTTTTATTCGCTTTCGAATCCACCGGACCGAGCGCGACTGGCGAGCGGCGCGGCTTATAACTGTTAGTACAAATAATTACCGCTTTAATATTTTTTCGTTTGTGAGAAAAAAAGGAGTAAAATCATATGTAGGTTATTAGTTTTTGAATTCCATAATATATTAAGAATACGTCCCAGGAAAGCAATATTACTGTAACATGTAAAAAACACAGGATTTCGAGGCTTATATATCAATTAAGAAACGTAATATTGGCAAAACATCGTACAGGTCTTATTTTTCATTGTAGAGTCACGGTACCCAGATAGATAGACGCAGAAAAAAACCCTCTGGAATGATGTATGCAAAGCATTTTCGTGAGTAGTGGTGGTTACAGCAGTATTGCTTTCCTGGGAATATGTTTCACAGAAAATCTATTAAAATGTAAGAAAAAAACAATAGTTACAACTCGGGCCGCTAGAGGGCGCTGGTGTAGCATGTTGCCATCAAATGCCAGGAGCAGGAGGTATTGTCATTTTAGAGTATTTGTTTAGGTGATCTAATTAATTCGCTTAGATATAATTTCATGGTATTGTATTGGTGTTCCAGTCAACGTGTTCTGGAAAACGTACCTCAGATTATAGGTCGGCACATTGCGTGCGGGAGACCTCCGCAACCCGCACTCGTGTTGAACTCCGTCATAAATTATATTTACAGAAAAAAATCTTGAATTATATTCGTACGTAATTATTTATGCCGGCAAAGGTTCTAACATTATTATTATATATAATTGTATGTACGTAGTTCTGCGTTACCTAACGATTTGTTATTTTGGATGAGACACTTACATATACATACCTACCTATATAACTAAAAAGGGCGGTATTCAAAAGCCTTTTTTTATTAAAAATATTATTTAGTAGTCTTTTTTTACGTGATATCGCACAAGAGTTCAAACTATCCGGAGTCAGTGGGACTCTGGCATTCTAGACTGGCGGAAGCAGGGAGGAAAAGGGGAGATGAAGAGCAAGGTTTGTGAATTCCTCGCTATTCAGAATTGGTCACTAAATGTAGGTCATTGAAGCGACTTAGGTTGTTATATCATGCAACGTTTCGAACATGAACGATGGTGTCTTGCCAGGGTGATACTGAGAGTATGTTGCACTCTGGGTTGCTTGTTGAATAGGTTGGTAGAAGAAAGGTGCATTGTATCAATTATTACCCTGTTTTTATATGCTTACTTAAAAATGCATTTAAATTTTCCGTTTGTGTGTTGGGGGGTAGGTACCCCTCCTAACAGCTAACTGGTAACTGGTAGAGATGGTCGATATTCCTGGCCCAGTTAATTGGAACCGGTTCCTATTCTGTCATTATCAGTGAGTAATTGGATATTTTTGGAACCGGTTCCCTTTGGAATATTTATCAAAGATTAACATATATTGTAAAAACGATTTAAAATATTTCAAAACATACCAATAATTGGTTCGTTTTCCAGAATTTCGTGAGCAACCCCCACCCCCCGGGATGCGAAAAATATTCACAGAAATCGGTTCCCTTTTCTCAAAATTTCTCTAATTTTCATAAATTCTCTAGTAACCCCCACCACGGTTTTTTCTATTTCAGGAACCGGTTCCAAAAGTAACTGGATAAATAACCAGTTCCTCATCTGTCTCCGGTAACTGGAACCCATTTCAAGTATCAGCCATCTCTAGTAACTGGCAACCAGCAAGAACATGCAGACCATGCCTGTGCTCATATGCTGTATTGTGCTTGTTACTATCTGTGCGGCCTTGGTGTGTGATTTAGGACCGACCGCTGTGCGTAGCTACGTTATGCGTGGGACCTATATTCCGCCCACCCGGCTGGGCGGCGGGCGGGGGGGGCGGCAGCAGCCACCAGCCCCCAGGTGGGCGGGACGGCGGGCTGAGCTGGGGGCGGGGGCGGGGGGTACCAGGACAGAATGAGGCCAGACGGGGAAGGGGCTGCGCACGATTAGGACTCCGGGAGACAAATGAAAGCGTAGGCTATCCCGCCCCCGCCCTCCTGAGTTGGATATATCGAGTCCAAAGGATATTGTTGAAATAAAGTTTTAATCGAAACAAAAGTGACAGGTTTTAATGCACGGACGTTTTTAGGTATTTAGGTCCATGACAAATTATTGATTTTATCCATACATTTGTATCTGTCAGAATACAAATGCAATATGTTCCTTACGACAGCTGTAAAGCCTATTTTGTAAGACCCATATAACTTGTAACAATATTACGCAATTAATGATTGTCATTCAAATTATCTGTATAGTTTTGCATTCCGATAAAAATCGAACCAGCGTTTTGCTATGCCGCGGAGGACATTTAATGTGGCTTTTATTTATATTTGTATTAGACAGTAGTTCTGTAATTCTGCAATTAATCATTAAATCTTCATCTGATTTTATCCTTTATTACGTAGGTAGATTTTAATAAACGGACATTGTTCATTTTACTTTGATGAGTATTAAAACAAACAAAAAAAACGATCTCTCGAAATAATAATAACCCCCTTGAACATAACTTATCTATCACAAAATAATATTATTTGATAATAATCTTTCTAGAATTTCCCGGGTGTTAATTATTTGTTGAGAAGGTGTGGGAAGGACTGAGGAAGCAGGCCTTTCTTTCAATAAATTGTCTTTATTCATAAATGCTCGCAGGTTTCCAAAGATTTCTTGAATTTCTGTGACCTTTTAACTAACACCCGATGCGCGTGATCCCCCGTTCACATTGGGAATCAAAAAGCTCCTGGCGTATTTTCTACCCAATTACAGCGTTAGCAGGGGCAACATGGGCGGACTACAGCTCAGATTTAGTAATTGTTGCATTACAGCAAAAAAATCCTTACCCGAATTTACTTAATTTGAATGATTTTTATCGCAAATTTGTACTAACGGTTTTGTCCCCCAAAAAATGCACAAACGTCAATTTGGCCGTTAGCGCCTACAGGATTAATAATCCATCAAAATTACTTACTTTTAAATGTACCACCGAGTGAAAATTCTCTCGTATTGTACATTTGACACAAATTTGAACACAGTTCGATCGGCGATGGTCCGTTAATCTGTAAAAAAATAATAACAATGCTTTGAGTTGGGAAGAATGGGAAATAAATCGTGTCACGTGTCGTTTATCCCACGTCACAAGTGTCGCATCTGTGACGACATTGACATCCAGCCAGAGAGCCAGATAAGACTACTGCTACGAGTCCGAGCTACGAACTACGAACTATGGAGCTACGATCCGGTTCTACGCCTCCACGTCTCAGACAGTCGTGTAAACTTTCCCTTTCTTTGCTGAAAACATATCAACAAGTTTGAACGGATTCTGATGGAATTGACAATGGGAGGAAACAAGTTGGGAAACTTAAAAACTTCAACGTAGGAAAAGCTGCCGAACTTTTGGCCCATCCTCTCTCTCTCTGTGTTTCTATCTCTCTGTCGGGCCGGCCTCCTTTGTTTTATCTTTATCATCGTCATTTATTTTATTACGAACTATTATGTTCGTGAGTCTAATTATTTTAGATTGCGGATTCGACGTTATTGGATTAATTTCCTTTTAATACTCCCTCAAGGTGTTCAATAATAATTATACATCGTTGTTAACCTACCGACATAATAAACGATATGGCTAAAATACGTGTTATTGTGGTAAATTTTAGAAAAAATCGTAGACTTAACCCATTCAGACCTGAATTAAAAATGGCATTTGTAGAATACGTTAGATGCTTGATAAAAATTCTTTTTTTTTTTTTTCGGTATGTATACATAGTCGTATATATATTTTTTCTATGCCTTAAGGTATTATAAAAGTAATTGCTACCTTTTGAAAGAACATCGGGTCAAAATGACAAATCATACAACCGTATACAGAAAATATAACATTATATTCATTAAAAAAAATTACATCAAATTTAACAATAAAAACATATCTTCAAAATTTGCATTAAAAAAACAATCGAGGAAAATAAATTGGCCGAGATTAAACACAAAAATCACATTTAAAAATATTTAAATTGCTACCACCCGAACGAGTGGCTAAACAAAAGATAAAAATGCTTTCAAAATGATCGAAAACGAAAACCGTCAATTTTTATTTGCCCTATGTAGCGAGGAGAAAATGCTAAAACCTTTACCTATACGTTTTCAAATATACGTACGGTACGAAAAAGGCGTTTTTGCAACGTTCAAACTAATCACTCGGTTCAGTATTAAATCATTTATTTTAATTATTTGTTGCCGCACAAGAGTTCCAACTACCAGGAGCCAGTGGGGCTATGGCATCCCCACTTAGGGTATGTCGTGCAGCTTGATGGGGTGGAGAGGGATAGGAGATAAGACGAGTAATAAGAAGGTTGGGAAGTACACAAATTTTCAGATCTGGTTAATTTGATAAATCCTACGATTTAGAATTAGAATAGACCTTTTTAGTAATGTTAAAATAGCAGAAAGTTCATACCCGCCGTAGAGTTCGATATCGTTGCATCCTACTCTAATGCCAGTCAAGCTTCCTCCAATCTTAACTTACAAGCGACAAAACTGAATCTTCATATTTATTACTCCAGACATGGCCCACCTATCAATCTATGGTTATTTTTTGTCATTTAAAAAAAAGTATTTTACGAGTAAAAAAACTATTCAAGTGGTTAAACCTACAAATATGTCAGTCATGTCATAACCTATTTTGTAAAAATAATATGAGTTTAAAATAAAGTCTCTAAATACCGAAATCCTATTAACCCTGTAACACCCGCATATTATTTTATGCTTTGCAAAATTTGAAAAATTTTCGTGTATGAATTTTTTTTTGTTTCGATTTTTTTCTGCTTTGTTTTTTTATTATTATTAAGCCTCAAAGGGTTATTTTTTATTAAGGAAAGAAAAACATAACACGTTTAACTGTTTTTTTTGTTTGTTTGTTGTTGCCATTCTCACTATAGCGTAAATTAATATAAAGTGAAACATAAAATGAAATAAAAATACTAATGAATCTCATGACCGGCGAAACAGGGAACTGTCACTATATTTGCGTTTTTTGTTGCAGCAATAAGGATAGTAACCTAGCAAACAGAGAAGATTGCCAACATTTATAAAATTAAAAAATTGAGTTTTAATTAATATTTATATTTACGAGGAAAAAATATCAAAATTGGTGTTTATTTGAATTAACGCCAGTATTCAAAGGGTTAAGAAAGGGGATTATTTCTTTATCGATTCTTTCAACTTTAATTTGTCATCATTATTTTACTCCTGACATTTCATAAGTCATATAAGTAAGATGTTATTTTCCGTCATTATTCGTTATTGAGAAAGGGCCGATGATTGGTGATGATGATGGTCATGATTGCCGCCGTCGTCATCTTCACACAAATGTGACATCTTTATAGTAAACAAAATTTATACGTCTCCACCACTGACAGCTTTATGAATATAAGTTATCGCTTTGTTCAAAGAAGGGTTAGAAAATTTTATCCCGGCACTTTTTTTCTTGGTCGCGGGTAAATACCATCCTATTACTAGTATTTCCAATAGATTTTATTTTACCTACTTCTTATCTTATCTACTGTGTTCTACATATTGTAATACGATGTAGCTTTTATTTATTTAATATCTTTGTTAAGTGTTCTTGAGGCGGATGTGTGGTAAAACCATCTGTGAAATGTGTAAAAATGTTGAGATTCACAAATAATGCGAGGTTGATTTGAGCGTAACGAGTAAGATTAAGAAAGGCACGTTTAGATGGTTTGGGCATGTAGAGCGGATTAACGAAGAAGGGAGTGTAAAGAGAATATATGACGCGATTGTAAATAGAAGAAGTCAGGGACGCCCGAAGAAGACATGGCACGATCAAACCAATCAAATAGTCGAGTCAGAATGACAGAAGGGTATGTATGAGACGATTTATGAATGTGAATGAAGCGAGAAGTGTGTGCCAAGATTGAGTTGTTTGGCGGTCCGTCCTTTCTGCGTGACGGTTAGTTAGTTAGTTAGAGTTGATATTTCATAAAAATGGTCATTATAACTTTTTTAAATAATGAATATTATGACACTTCTTCTACCTTACTGATGTTATTATAGGTATATGTTATTATAAGTATTATATTGTAATTCGTAATAATATAAACTTGTTATTTTTTAAAGAGGTATTTTAATATGTTTGGAGAATTAGGTATTCATTGTACATAATGCAATGGTACACAAATACGCCGGGTTACCAGCTAGGCGTCGGCATCGCGGGTTCTTTCCTAGCGACGATATCCATTGTTGCACAAACAACATTTCCTAATTATGATAATTTTGATTCTTTCGTATTTAAACCTATGTAGAATTGTCAAGTTACAGCGTCAAGGGCGCTGTACAAATAATACATGCTACGGTTTACCTTATTATGTACAAACAGATACAGAAAGATGCGTACCTGCCCCTGGCAGGTCACTCCAGATTAACACGTTAAATTATAAAGTTTCAGCTTGAGAAGATATGATTTTGCACGCTCATGTACACTGCACTGTACATTACAGTTACTATTGAAATCTCCTTTGCCATTGATATTATATTTATTAGAAGATTGGTGGCTAAAGAAGATTTGGTATTTATTTTTAATATAATAATAATAATAATGATGTTTTATTATCTTCTTTCTTTATAACAAAATACAAATAATGAAATCCTCACTGGGATTTCCCGTCCTGAGGATTTCATTTACAAAATATTAAATTAATAATTACATTATTTTAAATATGAACGATTTTTTTCGAAATTAGGACAACAATTTATAAATTTTTTTTAATGTTAAAAATAAAAGCTTTCGCCTCTAATATAATACAATACTATAGTTACCATTATGATTGTTGTATGAGGAATTCAACTATTGTCAGGTTATTCGTAACCTTGAGATGTTTGTCCTTCTTTTCGACAATAACGAAAGAACTCAAATTATTTCACCCTTTTTCTTTTACACACAAATAAAATGTCAATGGTGTAAAACTAACCACGATATTGTATCGATGTTTTCTCTCCTATAATAATTTATTCATATCTCCACTCACCACTGACCTAGTCGAAAAATATGACCCCGAAATCTATATAAAACACTTTAGTATTTACGTTTTTCCGAGCGCATACGTACAATGTTAAAACAGTTGAGTTTTTATTCACCCTTTTCTGGAAATTCCGATTATTCCGAAACCTCCGGTCAAATGCGACCTACGAAATATTACTGGAATTAATTTTTAAATCACCCGAAATCGAGAAATGTAACTTAAAAGTTAATTGCGACAAAACGCCTAATTTTTTTAGCCAATTTTATTATATCAGGTACTACCCGGTTTCACCCGAGTTGAAAACAATAGAAAATCATGAAACAAAGAAATTGGCATCTTGTCTTATCTTTTGATACTTTGAAAACAAAGTTTCATAATTCATTATGGTGTTAATAATTACGAGCTGTACAAAATTGCGTTCACCTAAAAATCACAGACAGAATAATGTGCAAATTTCATAACTCCAAAGCTCATCGTTCTGGAATGTTTGCTGCTTTAGAGAACAGATTTCTGCTTTGTTGTCAAGATTTGATGCTGTACATCAAAAATCATTTTTAAATATTCGCGTTTGAAAGAAATCCCTAATGACAACATAATTTATATGACAGCCATTCAAAATTCCACTGACCTAGTCTGAAAATGTGACCCCGAAATATAAAAGAAATGGCGACTATAGGCCATGGCTAGGTATAATACTCGGAGCGTACAGAAAACAGTCGGAGTCGAGTTATAATAATTTTTATCCTGGCCACCCTTAGAAGTGGGGCTTTTTGTTCCGGCATTTCTGTAGATATTTTCGCATTCCACAGGACTTATATTCCAAAGAACCGACCGTGTTACGCCGGGGGTCCTTCCCTAAGCCATCTCCAAAAGACGGGAACAAAAAATGGTTAAAATTGTATGGAGCGAGGGTTGGGTGTTCGTATCCTATTTTGGCGCGGGTTCTGCTGTACATTACAGTCGGCGGGGGGCGGTGTGAGGGGGAAGGGGGGATGGTTAGGTTACCCCTCCTAATGCCTTCCCGCCAACCCCTTTATATTGTATCGGGCGACCACGGGTTGCGAGTATACTGCGGGACTTTATATTGGAATTCATGAAACAACCTTACTTTATTTATATTAATAATAAAAATTTAATCATTTCTATAGCGCCGTTTTTGTTAATATATTATTCCAAGAACTGGTGCGCAAATGCGTCGATCTACTGCTATGCAAAAAGTCAGAAACTGTTCATAGTCCGCGACATTGAAACGTATTTAAACCGTGTTTAGCTAGAATTATTTAAGCTTTTTAATTTCATTTTATAAAACCTCAAAATAAATCCCTAGTCTTGAAATTTAAACTATAAAAATATGAATATTTCTAATAAATACCAACTCTCCCTTTGCCACTACTAATCTTATAAATGTAATATCTATGGTAAAGAAAGATAAAATAACCACTTCAAGTCATGCAACGTGCAGTGCTTTTAATATTGTGTCCCCTTCGTGTAAAATTCTATCTTTTCCCAGCTTAAATAATAGTATGTACTTATAATCGGATAATTCGTAAAGCTTCGCTTTTTTGAAAAATCACCTCAAGGGCGCTGTACAAATTAGTTGCTACGGTTTATCTTATTATCTGTAAACAGATACAGAAACATACTATATATATTACAAAGATATGATTTTGCACGCGCAGAACGCAATATTAGAAAGCACAGCACATCGCATCATATTGGAGTTACTATTTTATTCTTATTTGTTACTGATATTACATTTATTAGAAGGTTATGGTTAAAGAAGAGTTAGTATTTATTTTAAATATTGATGTTCTTCTTTTCCAAATTTAGAGCTAGAGAACAGATCTTAAAAATAATAAATTCTACTTCGACTTAATTGACATTTTCGACGATAATTATTTACATTTACAAATTTATATAGTTATTTATAATGTCGAAGACTATGAGAAGTTTCAAATTCTTCTGTAAATAACTCTAAGTAAGTAATAACCGGATAGTTTTGCTATGTAAATTGGGTATGCAACTGTACCATTCGTGGATATGACTTTCCGAAAAGATGAGTTTTAAGCTTCGCTCTGAATTCTGTCGAGTCTTCAATCTTTAATCGTATGGCAGTTTATTCCAGGCTTTAGGGCCTGACACGCCTAAAGCACGCACACCCTTAAACTTTAAGTTTATCTGCCAGGTAAGTATGATGTTTCTGTATATGTTTGCATATAATTAGATGGAGCCTAGGAAGTAAAATTTGTACAGCGCTCTTGAGGTGATTTTTCACAAAAACATCCCAATTTATACGAAGTTCCAGTAGTCCCAGCAATCTTAGGTCTCTAGCTGGTTGCCCCAGTAATGCCTCATTCTACTCCCAACAATATTCTACCTACACAAGGTACCCTACTGGGTAGGATGGTTGGTAGATAGGTAGGTGGGTAGATGGGTAGATGGGTAGGTTGGTCGGATGGCTGTATGTATACTATAGGACGGTACCTACTAGCTAGGTCTGGTGGTGTAGGTAGGTTTTGCGGGTAGGTACTGGGTACTGTGCAGACTGGAGGGTAGGTATTAGGTAGGTGCTGTATTTCGGGTTAGCTAAGGGTATGGCCACACCGATATTCTCCTTGTAATTCATAATACTCTTTATTTTTGGATTTCGAAATTCAAACCTGTTATTAGGACTGTGTTGGACTAATTTGTAAAGCATTTTTGTGGAAAGTTACCTTTAAAATGGCAATTTAAAACTATTGAAGAACAGCAATTAAACTGTAATTAAATAAATTGTAACACTGACCTTATCTATTTTTAGTCGTTAGTTATAAATTCGCTGATAAGAATATTTTATTGATATTTTAGTGACCGACCGAAACCAGATTTTCAGATGAAACAGAAACCGAAACTTTAAATAAGTTAAAAAAAACTTCTGTATCCCGAAATTAGGAATTGTTTTTGTTAAACTTGTAAGCAGAGGCGTACATTCGATAAAGGCACAAGAGCACTGCCTGCCCTATTATATTATTTACTCAATTTAAAATATTAAAATTTATAAACTCATCGCTAGAGATTAATCTACTCTTTCAAAAATACGAGCGTAGTTCCAGCTACAAATCGCACCGCTCGCGCTAAGCGCGCCCCACCGACCGCCGTACTGTAACGTGTCAAAAGTAGGAACTAAGTATGAAAAATGACTGTATTCTACACAAAAAAATGTAAATATATAAAGGCCGTGCCTTTCGATACAAATGAAGCAATCAGTGCCATCTGTTGGTACATCATTAGTACTTTACTAATAAAATAAGTTTCATATTTTCGTCGAGATTTATTGACATTATCTTCTTCAATGATTAATCATTGCAATAATAATAATAGTTCTATATTCCAGAAGGTGTGCAGGGGTCGTGCAATGCAATACGTTGCATACGTTATAATAATACGAACAAATAAATAACAACAAGTAAGTAAAAATAAGATGAACAAAAATATAGATATTATAGAATAAAAATATTACGATGAGGTTTATAAGCTTCAATAAGTTATTCCAATAAATTGAACATAATTTGTACAGCGCCCTTGAGGTGATTTTTCACAAAAAACGGCGCTATAAAAATCCGCCGATTATTATTATTATAACATATCGGTATATTAACACATCAGCCCGTACCGGACAGATCATCACACGTTGTCACTGTGTACCAAGCGCATCACGTGATTCGCACTCTGTCTCGTTCCAGCAGCACCGCACAGACGAGACAGAGCGCGTATCACGCGATCCATTGCGACGTGTGTCAATGTGACCAGTGGCGACATGTATATATCTACATTTTTACTCCAAATATGCTCAGGAATCGAAATGAAACACTTAAAATGGGCGCAAAAAATATAGAAATGTTGTTATTATTCGTCTGCTAATACATACTTAATTACCTCTACCCCTTCTCCTTTTATAATTTTATTACTCGACCTTGCGTACTTGTCATCCCAGTCGTCTTGAAATACTGTAGACGTTGTGAATTTCATTAATATTTATTAATAAAAGTACATAGTATAATATATAAGCAAGTTGTGTGCACTTAAAATGGGCGCAAAAAATATAGAAATGTTGTTATTATTCGTCTGCTAATACATACTTAATTACCTCTACCCCTTCTCCTTTTATAATTTTATTACTCGACCTTGCGTACTTGTCATCCCAGTCGTCTTGAAATACTGTAGACGTTGTGAATTTCATTAATATTTATTAATAAAAGTACATAGTATAATATATAAGCAAGTTGTGTGTCTCGGCCTTAGGGAGCTTTATCCTGAGTTGGCGGCGAGAGGGGAGGGGGCGGGCGGCGAGGCGGGAAGGGAGGGGGCTCGGGGTTCCCAGAAATGGTTTCTCCGGAGGGCCCTGGCTGTTGGGAATAAACAGGAAAATGGGCCCCACCAGCCAACCAACCAACCCCACGAATATTACACTTACAATATCTCTGGGACTTTTGGTTCGGCGCGCTTAGGGTTCGCTCCAACGTTTCTACATGCTTTCTACCCTTCACCCTACCATACCCCTACATCCCACCCTACAAACACCCTTCCATTCTGCTAAAGGGGCCTACTGGCATTACTGTAAGGGGAGAACAGACCCTTTTTATCAAACTGCAATACCGATTATAAACGTTACTAGGTACTGCATATTTAAATAAAACCAATATTACAGTATCTTTACCTTCATAAGCTCTATCTTTCCTGCCAACCCATTGCGGGAATTTACTATGTTTATTTTATATGTGTTTTTGTGTTGGAACATTATTTAATGGAACATCGTAACTTTCTCATATCACCTCTTTTAAATAATATTATGATGCCGGTACTCGGTTCTACAACACTGCAATGCCTACCGCCGTACCGCGAAAGCTTGATACAGTAATATTTATTAGTAGATATTGGTTCACTATTCACGGTAGGTGTAAAAGTTGCCTAGATGGCTCAATAGTTTAGAGCAGTCTTCTCCCGGCTAGCGCAAAATCCCAAGGTTCAAATCCAGGCCACGTATATTTTGATACGTTGATTATATTACTAGCAAATTAATCATCCTATTTGGTATGCAGAGAGGATGGAATACCATACACAACTCTGTTGTATCCACTGACGTTAGAATAAATAGACTTGCCTTAAAGTACCATTTCGACGGCTGGAGGCAAATGTCACGTAACACCTATTTTGGCACCAGCCTAGTTCACTGCTGTCCACGTTTGTTATGCGTGATTTTGACCGCGATAAAAATTATAAAACATTTATAAAAACAGTCAAATTCGGTCGAAACTTTTTACTTATCTACTGTTTTACGAGACACCCTTTCGTATTTTATAAAACAGACCGAAAACCGTTAAATATTTAGATCATTGCATTTCATTAAAATAGAAATATCAAAACGTACTTTCGTTATTTCTAAGTTTTGAGAAACAACATTTAGTCGTGTACAAAATGAAAACCGTTCAAAATAATGATTATGGCGCTCACAAAGAAAGCTCCGCTGGCGAAAAAAGTTCTTGTCCCACGGTCGAACAATAAAATAATGATTGCTGTTGATTTTTATTTATTTTACTTAGCCAAGTGAGCCGCACGAAGAGGCTCACCGTCCGTACGTAATGGACTCGCGGACCGAAGGTTGTACATGACTGGAGTAAAAAAATTTGCAGGTTAAGGATCAAAAAACGATATTTTTTTCTTATCCTATCTCCCTTATTAAATTCTCTATCCAAATTTAAATAAAAATTAAACAAACTAAAATCTAAATTATTAATTATTTATGTGTTAATATTTATTAAAAGCTTCTTACGCTTTTTAAGGTAATTTTATAGATATTTTCGAGTCCTAAAATTCATTTTATGAATACTTTTCAGTCCTAAAAATTAATACCAATAATCCAATAAATACCACCTTTTCTTGTGCCACCAATCATCTAATAAATGTAACATCAATAGAAAAGGAGAAACAAATAACCATGTAAAACTATCATCTCTATAAATATTTTTTTCTAAAACTGTGTTCATCTGAAGCGACCTGCCAGGTAAGTATGTTTTTCTGTATCTGTTTCTACATAATTAGTTACGAAATATTTGTACTGCGCCCCTGAGGTGATTTTTCACAAAAGCGGCGCTATACAAGTCATCCAACTAGTATTATTATTATTATTTAGTTATTTTATAATGTTATTATTATTAAATTTAATTTACATTAAATAAAAAAAAATAATTATTATAATATAATAATAATAATAGTACACAACTGCTGACCCTGTACAAATCGCAAGTTCGCCCCATTGTAGAATTTGGCAGCCACCTCTGGTCGGGAGTCCCAAAATATCTGAAAAAAAACCTTGACTCTGTGCAGAAACGGGCGGTCCGTTTGATAGATTTGCCTATCTTAACAAACGGACTGCTATCTTTGGATCACAGACATCATGTGGAAATGCTATCCTTGTTCTACCGGTATTTTAATGGAAGATGCTCCGAGAAACTAGCGTCATTGGTCCCTTCGGCAACGATGCATAGTCGGAAAACACGATAAACGCGCGCCCAACATTTGCACACGGTTGACATTTGTCACATGAGAACGGGTCGCTTCTACGACTCGTTCTTGTGTTCAACAGCTCGGCTGGGGAATGATCTGCCGGCCTCTGTGTTTCCTCCATCCTATAACATGGGTCTCTTCAAGACCCAAGTTCACTCCTTCCTATCCTCTAAAAGATCCTCCACACAGCATCCCCAAAGATGATATAGGCCTTGAGGGAAATTATTTCCTCCTTGGTCTCCTGTGTGGAGTTACTGTAAAAAAAATATATATATATCCTAATTTTGAATTTCAAAAAAACTGTTTTTATTTCAAAATCGCCCCATCACTATTTTAAAAATTGGAATAACGCTTAGAGTAACAATATATTATTACTCTAAGGGATAACGACATTTCGCAGCCAGCCTACGATATTTGGAACATAAAATTGTCGCTGCGAAATCTATAAAAGATAACCGCGAGATAAACGACAAGAATTCCTTGTCCCATTGAGAACGTGCAGATAAAGTTAACCTCTAAGATCTTCAAAGAAACTACGTACAAAGTACGGACTTACCGCGAGCTATCCTTGAACCGAGTGCGCCGTATTGAGGTTAATGTTACGAAAACTTTTTGCCGTATCGCTCGCTCCTCATTCTTCGGCCAAACAAACATTCAATTAACTTCAAAGTCGAAACTTTTGCGTGTCCCTTCCTCGCGTTGATTGTGCCTTTCTTACCTTCAACCGTTACATTTTCACTAATACTTGGCTAATTTTAATACCGCAATTTTTGTGAAATATCACCTCAAGGTTACCAAAGCTAGGAAATAACGCAAACTATGTCACTGAGGTGTGTGTGTTTTTTTTACAAAGAAAAGAATATGTAACCTGCAAGATTGGGGTGCTATATTATACATGGCACGATCATGCATAACGAGGGAACTGAAAAAGTTCGCGTTTTTTGTTGTTGAAAAGTGGTGTTATTTTTCGGTGAAATTTCGCGTTATTTTGATGAAAATCGCGTTCTTTTTTGAGAAATCCACATTTTCTTTGGGTTTGTTTAAAAAAGTGATGTTTTGTTCTACCTTTGTTGCAAACCACCAAAAGAGGAACATAACATCACTTTTGTAAAATAAACCCAAAAAAGCGAATTTCGCCAAAATGACACGAATTTCTCTAAAAATAGCGCGTATATCACCGATAGATAACACTACTTTGAAATGGCTTTAGCTGTGTTTGGTGACCAGATTGGAACAGCCAGGTACTTCCCCACCTTCCTCTTTACCATCTCCTTCCCTTCCGCAGTTGATACTAACTAACTGATAGCTAACCTCCGATGTTGCTATCGGAGGACATTGTGCTTCAGTTCCTCACTTGGTACATTCTTCCCATGGAACTTAAAGTAACACCGTTATAAGCCGTTACGTATGCCGGTACCCAGGTTTCGAACTTAGGAACTATCACTATATGACGTTAGCTTTACTCAATGCCGTCTAATTTCTAAGATTCATGTATGATTTCTTCGCAGTTTTTGTGACCTACGTTAACATGTATTAACATAGCCTATTTTATGCAAAAACTTCAAGTTAATGTCTCAGTGATAATTTTATTTATGGCCCGTAAATCAAAAGTGGATGATAATGATTGTAATAATATTTATACACCGATCGACTAACTAATCAAAAACAAATTAATGTATAAATTATGTCATTAATTGGGTAAGTCGTAGTAGCGGCAGTTTACGATTATTTAACGACGCGAAGACGCTTTTTAAAATAATGTTAATCGACGAACGCTTTATGGTACGCGCAGGTAACTGACCTGCCCCAGGACGCCGTGTTTACTCCTAAATATTATACACGTTTTCGTTAAATTATTGAGATTTTTATTCGGAATCCGCCAACGCCCCCGTTATGATTTTCACAAGACCATAGAGCCGAAGAAACAAGGGTGGCCTTTTAGGTTCTTAAATGATAATAATATCGTTGATTGTTGATACTTCACCATAAATACATTCTGCTAAGTTGAAACTTTAAATTATTGTGCAAATTCCCGATCACAGATGGCGTTAATTTTTAATATCTTTAAACACACATTATTGAGTTGAATTGTTTGTTGGCGGTGTGTACACACGGAATATGAAATGGAATAATTTGTTGTTGTGGGTTAAAATATCAATTTCTTCAAGAAACTTATAAAAATACAATACCTCTACTGATTCAAACTTCACTCGAGATTCACCTTTCTCAACTAGATTCAAGGAACAAATACGATGTTATAAAAATAAAAGCACTTCTTCAAAATTCGCAGAACATCTCTTAGTAAATAATCACGTCCCGCTCGACAACAAACCTAAACCCTTACATATAGAAAGAAAGGGTCTGAGATTAAATTTACTTGAACAATTAGAAATCAATAAACGAACGAATGATTCCAATATAACATTTATTAATAAAGTAAGGAAAATTATATATTCACCGCTTCTCAGTATGTTCACATTATCAAAACAATGTAACACATTTATATAATTCAATTAAAAAAATATTATCAGTTAAATACGAGGAAACACATTATAAATGAAAAACCTCACAAAATTCAGAATTTTAATTGTTTTCTAACTAAATCGATTTTACCGATAATAAATCATTATTTTAAAAATCCGTAAAAATTAGAATTGGGTGGGAGTAAATAAAATCATATAAATAAGTCGTCACAATGTAGATTAACCGCAGTTTGAAAATGGCCTTAAACGCCGAAACAGCTGTCACAATAATAAAAACTAAAAATACTTGCAGAACTTAATAATAACATTTTTAAATTTGATTTACTAAAAAAAATTAAATGGAATTCTACGAATTAAACACAAAAAAGTAATACGTACACTGACACATACATACAATTTGTGTTAGTGTTACAATAAAATATTTTGTTTTTATAAGTTTCATGACTCATTACCTGGTAAAGGTGTTTTTATTTTCTTCTAAAATATTAAGAATTAATCAGATCGCGAATTTGCGTAATGATTTTATGTTTCACCTTAACGATATTATTTTATTGTAACTCAAACACAAACAGATCCCACCTAATAAACTCTTTCCCTTCTTTAAAATTCGTTAAGGACACTCCATCGTGCCAGGTTTTACGTCTTCCATAAAACTAAACCTTAGGGTAGTAAATGTGTTCTAAAATAGGTCAACATCATCATTCAAACGGCGGATTCACCTAGCATCTTCTAATTCAATGTTTGACTGTATTTTGCCATACAAATTATTTTATGAAAGCGCACGTGTTAAGTAAAGCGTCTCTGGGGAATATTACGTGAATTCCAAAGTCCAATGTCAACAATGATGAATTTTTTGTCGGTGGTTTCTGACGTAGACTGGAGACGAGGAGCGAGGCGGTTTCGTGACATTTCAATCGATATTTCATTCACCATTACATGAACCTTCTTGATACGTCATCCTGTTATTTTTATTTCTTTATTCAATTGAGTTGATTGAGTTTATGTTGTACCAACGTAATGAAAGCAAGAAACCTACAATATGAATACTTAAGTAGTTCACAAGTAAGGGGGAGAGGGACGTCGGAGAGTTATTATTTGTTAATTCAAAATAATGATAGTATTATTACGCAATACGATAAACATAATGTTTTTAAATAGAAAAATATTATTTATAAATTTACATAGGCTTAGCATTTATCAAAATATAACCAGAAATACGAATATGATTTTGAAAGTGGAGAAAAGTATTTTTAATCCTTTATCGTTGCGTTTTTGTAAATAAACATAACCAAAGATTTGTAATCCGAATTACAAAAAAAAACATTAAAGTTACGTAATGTTCTTGAAAAAATTAAACTACACACTGTTCTTTTTTAAATTTATCAAATAGACAAGTTACAGAAAAACCTTCACAGCATTGTTTAAGGATATTCAACTTTTTAAATGTTTTTGTAAATCATGCGTAGAACGGTCAGAAATGTGTAATATTTCAGATTATATTTTTATAAATGCTAAGCCCATGCAAATTAAAAAAAACGCAATAAATATTTTTCTCTTTAAAAACACCATGTTTATCGTATTACACAATAATATTAGCATTATTTTGAATTAACAAATAATAACTCTCCGACGTCACTCTCCCCGTTAAACACAAAATCTAGCAAATTTCTGCATCGTGGCTTTTTATTTAGTAGAATAGTAAAACTTTTTTTAGCTCGTAATACGAAGTTCGTTATGAGCTATGGATCATTGGAATATCAATATAGCGCCCTTGAGGTGATTTTTCACAAAAACGGCGCTATACAAATCATCCAAGTATTATTATTAAACTAAGACAAGTCATACATTTTTTTTTCATTTTGTTCAATTGAAAGGGGCCTTTTAATAGAAAGCTCTTGAAATCTCTAGGGAATCAATATTTTGCACTAGTGATATCGTTTTTATTGTAAAGTATGCGGTGCACACCCGCCATGATATGAAAGATGTACAACAACAACAAAAAAACATACAAAAAATCTCTTCATTTTGATAATGAATTTACGTTTTAACGTCGTAACGTAAATATCCCTTCTCCCACGTGTTCCGGCGCGGCATCTTATTCACGTGTGTATCCAGGAGTTACTATATATACCTATTGTTGTACATGGGCCTAAAGTCGTTGAGCCGGTGCGCGTGCGCGGTGCATCAGGAAGTTTTCCCATTCTAAGATGCCATTGAGACGGAAGTAGTTAAACCTCCGGCGGCCAGTCACCTCCCCTTGGCCGGGGCTGGTCGGGGCTGCTCCTGCCAACGTCGCGCCACTGCTCAACAAGTGGGTGGTGCCCTCCACCACCCACCCGATGCACCCCTCACCCCTACAGTCACCCACCCAACCGACTTCCACTATTACAGCCTCCAGCGTCTATGACTGCAGACAACGTAGAATGATAGACGACTACACTCCATTGACTCTCTTTATTGGATTCCTGTCATGCAACGTAATACTCGCATAGAAGTGTACTCTATTTCTAATTCAGTGATTTATTCAATAGTATGTAGTGTGACAATATTGACATGGTATCAGAAATCCTCAAAACATTATGTATCAAGGAATTCTAAATTTAAAACGATTGTATCATATTAAAGCAGAAAATCGTTATTTAGCACCGTCGCATTTTTGCGATTTGAGATCTGAATACAGTCCAAAAATAGGAATTCTGAATAGATTCCGTTAATCTTCATAAATTCTATCTTTACGACTTCACACGTCAAATTCACCAATTCATAATCGATGAAATTGTGCAATAATTTATGAAAATACCAGCCTTATCGTAAGTAAACACCATTGATTAATTGCAAAGGCAATTAAACTACTTAAATTCATGCTACAACTACAAAGAGATAATAAAATATGTAGAAAATTTAAATTATAATAGTTATTAATAAATTTAAATAAAAATGGATTTCTACAAATTAAACTTGAACACAATATAATATCAAATAATAAAATGCTATTTTGTTTGAATCACTATTTTAATAAATAAATATCTACCTGTTTTGAAATCAATGCTTCCTTCGTCGGGATACAAGGTATACTGAAAAATAATGACATAAGCACAGATAAGTCACCACTTATTGTTAATAAGATAAATAATTGTGTATTAATGTAATAAATATTTTTCTTCAATAAACGCGAACTCACTCAAATACAGGATATAATGTATAAGTACCCACTGAACATATTAGTATATATTGTATCCTGACGAGGGAACCATTGGTTTCTAAACATGTAGATATATTTTTATTTAATAAAAAATATATATTTAATATAAACAAAATTATTATATTCATATTGCAAACTAGAAATTCAAACAAAATCAAGAAACAAGGTAACCAAAGTAACAATAATTTTTCTAAATGTAGATATTATATATTTCATTTAAAATGATAATTTACGCTTATTGAAGAGATGTTATTTTTTAGTTAGAGTAGTTTATTATCAAGAAACTTAACAAATTGCTCAAGTTTTATAATCCTGTCTAATCTAATGTTATAATTCTCGCTCCCGGAATCCAACAGGGAACAACAACTATTCTGTTGTCTTCTGAAAGTAGAGAACAATATTCCAGTGAAACTGATTTAAGTTATGATGAACTTTATTAACCCTGACCCCCGCCGCTCCAGCCGGCCTCATTGACTTACCTGCTGAGCAGAAACAGGGAAACTTCACCCCGTTTGAAAGTCTTCGTTCCTGACACTATTAGGGCTGCCAAACACGAAATAAATAGTTATGGAATACTAACCCCAATTTACAATATTTCTAAATACGGGACAAGTCATTTTCCTGCTTTTCATGTCGCCTGATCTTTTTTCTCATTCTTTTACTGGTACGCTCTCTCCTATGCAGGGGCCTCCCCTTTCATATAGGCAGATAATCACTGCATACCCTACCTTACTCGCATATAAATATAAATACAAATTAATAAAATTATTGAAGAAATCAATATTTTTTTAAATATGCGATAGCTCCAACTACGAAACGCAGCGCCGCCCACGCCACACCGACCGTACAACTAATGTGTCAGAGGCAGGAACTAATTATGCAAAATGGCGTACACGTCTATTGTACATCAATGTACACGCCATATTCAAATCTTGAATTTATTCTACAAATTCAAACGTATATGTGACATAGGTAATCCCAACAAACAGGCTACAGCCATTCTTAGCGACAACTCGCACGAAGGTGTTGTCAGGGGTATTTTTTTTTAAATGTCAATTATTTCGCTGTTTTTCCTACTGCCCTGATAAACTCTGTGGACCCCACTGCTCCTATGCAAGTTTGGCTACCATCAGGAAATTTTCACCCCTCAAGCTACACCAGTTGACCCATGATCTTTTGTTCTTACATTGTTGAATCCGACTTTTTTATTACAGCCTAACAAGCCTTCTGGTAAAGGGGGCGTGAAATTGTCTTTAAAAGTCGAATAAATAACCCATTCTGAAAACGTTTTTCGATAGAATCTATAAATATTGTCAGAACTGTTATATTTTTTTATCTAATATCATTTCTTCCACATTAGTCTATATGTCCAAATTTTATAATCTGTACAGCAAATATGAATAAGGAATCTGTTGACTGGGAAGCTAGCAACGTGGTTGATGTTATCTAGTTGTATTAGAAAGCATTTTTGTATTTTACCGCTTTTTTGTTCAGTGTTCAGTGTTCAGTGCCCAGTGCCCAGTGCTCAGAGAACAAGCTATAAACAAGAAAGAGTTACGGAAATGATACGAGTTAGCTTCGGTTTTCTCGTCGATACAACCAGCCGGTGATGTAATCAGTTATTGCATTCAGGAATGTTCGCTGCACGGAACTGGCCGAATCCAGGCAGAGTTGTTCAAAAATCACTCCACTATGTCAAAATAAATACGATTTCTAATAAGTGGGAGTGAACAATCTCCTGTTTCGTGTTATATTAATTACATTTTCTGAGACAGAGTTGTGTGGCGGTCCATCCTCTCTGCCTACCTCTGGTTTGCGATGGTTAGTTAGTTATAAACACCCAGTCAGATTATTAAGACCGATAAATACCGTTTGTTATCATAATAATCAGAAGTGTGTTACCTTCCACCCTATCGTGGGGTAATCTGATATTTAGTTACTTACAATAATCGTAGTATGGCTACGAAAATATTTTTTAAAACCAGGTTGAGTTGGTTAGGTTAGTTTCGTTTTGACCGACCCTCGCTAGAAAAAACTGCAGTCATAACAATTTGAGAAATTGTCCATTCCTATGAAATGTAAATGACCTAGTAATCCCATCTCGCCGTCACATTTTCAGGAGTGAAGACAACCGCGGCCGTAACGTGTGCCGCTTTTTCTCCACCGCACCCTTCGGCAAATAGCAACCAAGCTAGCGAGCAAGCATTGTCCCTGTTTCCGTGACCTTTAGCGGCTCCGTGGGCTGCCACCCGCTCCACACCCAACACCCCCGGCCGTCCTTACTCCCCCAGCGGTACCTACCCCGGCCGTAATTTACGGATGGCGTAGCACGTGGTCTACGGCGTAGGGCTCGCTGCTCGTTAGCATTCCGCCCAGACACACTCCCTTCTCATAGCTTGTAGAGCGTATCCAGCCTCTCGCCTCTCGCGCCCGGGGGAGGCTAAATTACGCCCCGTCCAGACGAGGTCAGACGGTTTGCGGGCCGTTTTATGCTAATCGAATCGATGTCCGGTCACTTTTGCGCAGCGGGACTCTCACTTCGCTCTCCGCTCGAGTAAACAAAGCGGAGAACAATGCAGCGTGCTGTCGAGACCTTGTTGCACACCTGTGTTTAATAAATTGATACGTGTGTACCCAAGTTAGTCAATATTTCAGGGTGACCACACAAAAAAAGCTTAAATTATTAGGGTGTTTTTAACGATATAAATATTATTTTGATAATATAATGTCATTCGATTAAGGAGATCTACATATTAAAACAACGATCAGCAGAACACATTACTTGAGTGGATGCAATAAAATATCGTCGACATTTTATAGTAATAATAATTAGATAATTAATTCTCACATGGTTATGCAAACTTTTTAACCAGTGTTTAGAGGAGGGTTACACCCCATTAGATTGGAGAAGGGCTGTGATCATGCCTCTATACAAAGGTAAAGGGTCACGCATGGAATGTGGAAATCACAGGGCTATTAGCCTGCTAAGTTCAGTTGGAAAGCTGTATGGTAGGATATTGATTGAAAGGGTACAAATGAAAACAAAGGATAAAATATGGGATGTGCAAGGTGCATTTATGAGCGGAAGGGGATGCATGGATCAGATTTTCTCGCTGCGTATGCTCACAGAGAAATTTCTGGCAAAAAACCAGAAACTTTTCTGTGCTTTTGTAGATCTACAAAAAGCATACGACCGAGTTGACAGGAAAAAGTTATGGAAGGTGTTGTCCAAGTATGGTGTGAATACAAATCTTATACAGGCAATCGCATCTCTGTACGAGGGAAGCGTTGCATGTGTTAGGGCAAACGGTGATTTTACGGGGTGGTTTGACATCACAAAAGGTGTTAAGCAAGGCTGCGTAATGTCACCGTGGTTATTCAATCTATACATGGATAATTGTATGCAAGAATTGAAAGAGGTGGGCTTGGGCGCAAAAATGAGTAGTCTGCAAGTTTGTTGCCTGTTGTATGCTGATGATGCGGTGCTGATTGCTAATAGTATAGAAGATCTACAGTCCCTCGTATCTAGGATGAACGAAGTATGTATGAAGAATGAGCTAATGATGAATGTAAGTAAGTCTAAAGTCATGGTGTTTGAAAGAGAGAGTACGAAAACAGTGTGCAATATAGTTGTGAATGATGAATACTTGGAGCAGGTCGATGAGTTTGTGTATTTGGAAAGTATGTTTACGAGAGATGGAAAGACTGATAGGGATATTGAAAGAAGGGTGAATGCAGGAAACTCCATTAACGGAGGACTGAACGCGGTTGGCGCAAACAAAAAGTTGTCCAAGGAAGCGAAGCTAGCAGTCCACAATGGAGTGCTGATACCAACCTGATGTATGGCAGTGAGGCATGGAACTGGCAGAGGAAGGATGAAAGTAGACTGAATGCTGTAGAAATGAGATCTCTGAGACGGAATGTGGTACCAGCCATGTATGATCAGGTAGAAAAAATGTTGAGATTCGTAAAGAATGCAAGGCTGATGTAAGCGTAATTGAGCAGATTAAGAAAGGGACGCTTAGATGGTTTGGGTATGTAGAGCGAATGAATGAAGAAAGGAATGTAAGGAGAATATATGACGCGAATGTGAATGGAAGAAGAAGCCGGGGACGTCCAAGGAAGACGTGGCACGTTCAAGTGAATCAAATACTTGAGTCGGGCCATGTCAAAAGTCGGAATAACAGAAGAGAATGTATGAGACGTTGTATGAAAGTGAATGAAGCAAGAAGTGTATGCCAAGATCGAGTTGTTTGGCGGTCCGTCCTCTCTGCCTACCCCTGCGGGGAAACGGCGTGATGGTT
>JAHDVE020003564.1:0-11422 GCA_022606495.2 Halesus radiatus
TAATTTGGACGGGTTTTAAAAAAATAATGATTTATTATCGGTAAACCGATTTAGTTCGAAAATAATTAAAATTCTCTATACCGTGAGGTTTTTAGCTTTATAATGTGTTTCACCGTATTTAAATAATAATGTTTTCTTTTGATGTGAACATACTGGGAAGCTGTGGTTAAATAATGTTCCTTACCTTATTAATTAATGTTATTTTTGGATCATTCGTTCGTTTATTAATTTCTAATTATTCAAGTAAATTTAATCTTAGACCCTTTCTTTCTATATGTAAGGGTTTAGGCTCCTTGTTGGCAAGCGGGACGTGATTATTCACTAAGAGATGTTCTGCGAATTAAAAAAAAGTGCTTTTATTTTTATAACATCGTATATGTTCGTCGAATCTAGTTGAGAAACCCCTTCCCGTCTGCCCTATATAGGTAGCATTGCAGTCGGCGTGTTCACATTTTAATTCGTATAAGCCACTATCATTAAGTATAGGATTTTTACTTTTTGAGTTTTTTAGGCTTGCTCCTATATTATTATTGGTTTTAAAAGCTATATTTAAACCACTTTTTTATTTTGTTTTGAAATTTTTACAGATATTGGACCGAGAAATGCCAGATATGCAAATTTTTCTATTTTTTAATTATATATCAAACATATAAATGCGTTTGGTGCGTCGATAGAAACAAAGGCGGGACGCCGCTGTGCGTATATGCGATATGAAGTTGTAGGGGTGAACGATGTCGACGACACGTGTTTTGCACGCGTTTTCACTTGATAATGGTATATGCCCCATCTCTTTTCTATCATCGATGATTAAAATAATGGTCTTGGCAACCACCGCTTTCTTCCTCGTCTCATAAATTAGTCTAGTTATTACGACTCTTAGTGTGGGCGGACATTGATTGACTTTTTCGTGCCACATATTTCTGGGTGTAACATTAAATATGTTTAATTGCTGGGTACGAGTGACCGAAAAATCGAAAAATTTGCACAGCTCCTGTCTGTGTCACGTGTCTTGTGAAAAATTGGCGTAACGGTTAATTACCTGAAGAAAGCTAATGACTGCTTATGTGAGTAAATAAATTATCTCTTTATACTTAAATATTATATTTTCTAGATATATTATATTACCATACTGCGTAAATACTAGTTTTTTTCCTTCTATTTATGTATAATGGCACTTAATATGAACTACACTTCAATTTGACTATCCTGAAACGGGGTTTGTTCCTAGTTGGGAAGGCGAAGCTTTCATTTAGGTTGTTGTTAAATAATGTGTATTTCAAATAAATAAATAAGTATTTTTATAAACAATAATTATTAGCCTGAAACACTCATCCAAATTGAAAAAACCTTCCGAGAAAAGATAAATGTCGCCGACAGGACTCGAACCTGCACCCTTCTGATTGCCGGTGCTATGCACAAAAATCTTGTCTTAAAAACTTTAGTTTATCAATTAATAAATAAATAAGCAATCAAAACACATATTAAATATTAAATCTCCACATGTGAGGTTTCTTATACATATTATGCAAATATCGCTGTGGGGTAGGTGGTATGCACCCCTGCAAATATTACGCTATCTATGTAAATGCGTATTATTTATTGGTTAAGCCAGGGGTTTGAAACTGCAAGAAAAAACCTCAAAAATTTGTATGTTTCACTCGACTGGACAAAATATATCTGTGCCGAAATAAGAGAGTAAATTTCCTATATTTCAATAAAACAAAAAAAAATCAAAGTGAAGATTCACAATTATGTCTGCGCCGAAACAAAAGAGCCATTCCGTTCCCACAGCACTGGACAATACAGTACTTTGCATATCACTTGGTATACGCGTGCTGGGATTAGATTCTTATCAATGAACATCATATTCAACATATGTTTTCAAGATTGAACTTTTTAAATGGTCCCATGACTCTGGATTAATTGTAAATGCCAAAAAAAATCCTGCAATACAAAGGTATATAATATCCCGCTTGAAATAAAAACACACACACTTCAGATTATTTATACGATGGCTTGCCTATATTGTGTACATGTGAAAATGCGGAACTTGTGAGAGAATATGTTTATTTTGGTGTTATTATTGATTGTTTTTCAAGTGGGATTTACAAATAAATATAGGTTGTATACGACTGAGATCAATTGTTAGTAGATTATACAAAATAAAGTTCTTTGTTTCAATCTGTACACTTCTATTAAATTAGTAAAACAAATATCAATCATGTGCTCATAAAAGTTTATACGAACAGAGGCTAAATATTCCATACTTTTATCAGAGAGTCAAAATTCTTTCAGTAAGAGCAATTCTATAGTACAAAAGTATATTTCAGCACATTAATAACCCTATGTATTACGCAAATAGATTAGGGTACACATACAACACTCGTCTTAATTTGAATGAAGGATTAATGGTTACTAATAATATTGAAGACTTGGCTAGCTGAAAGAAATTATTTGTATTAGGTGATTAGGAAATCTTATTTTATGTACGATTTATTGTTGTTATTTATGTATTTTTTATAGACATAAGTAAAAATTTATTGTGAGTGAGATTAATGTGAAATGTTCATGTTTTAAAGATTTCAGTTTTTTTCAATGTCTTTATTTTACATTAACTGTAAATTTATTATGAGGTTTTGGATGACCACCGCCCGTTAGTCAAACTACTAAAAAGTATCTGATCTTTTTTTTAATTTAGTAAATAAAAAATTTTAAAAACAAAAAAAAAACAATTGAGTTTTCGCACGCCAGATTTCGAACCCGTGACCTTTAAATCTGAAACAAGGTTCTGTTACTAAACCACATTTATCATTACGTGAATATATAAAGCAGAAATTGTATATATAGCAAAAAAAACATCCAGTACGCAAAAAAAAAAAACATTTTTTTTAATGGAATGAATTTTTTGTATCGTGATTTAGGTGGTATGTGGGGCAGTGCCGTATAAGATTTTAAAAGAACATGAGATAAAATTAAATATGAAAACGCTGCTGGTTTATTTATTTTTTTTTGTTGTGAGAAAAAACCATATTGTATACACACACCTTACCTTACCATGGATGCTGAAGAAAAGTTAAATTAAAAATATTAGTTAAATAAGAAGAAAAAAAATGGGAAAAATTGTTTTTGGTTTGTATTCGGTTTTTTATAACATTGTTGTATGTGTTTGTTTGGACGATATGTTTGGACACTTACATTATGTAGATATTAAATTATAAATTTTAAGCAAAGGTACTTCAAGTACATTATTTATTCTGTTACTAAAGCGATTTTCGTTTTTTGAGAATAGATTTTTTTCTAGAAAATATATATTTTAGGCACCGTAGACAATAATTTTTTCTTATATCTAACAGTTCAGTCTCATAGAATAATGTACGTGTGGGAAGGTACTTTCTTTATGAAACATTATTTTTAGTTCAATTTATTTTTTATAACTTATTGAAGTTTGTAAACCTCATTGTAATATTTAATCATTGAAGAAGATAATATTAACTTGAACTTGAAGTACGATATCGGTGTAAATGGCGTAAATTGAACTGGTCTCATTAGCTTAGTTGGTTAAGCGGTTACCCCGGATAGGTCCTGGGTTCGAGTCCCAGATGCGACTGAAATCTTTTTAATGTCTGTTGTTGTTTTCGGTTTCATGGTTCATTTGGGATGTATTAATATTATCTCCTTCAATGATTAAATATTACAATGAGGTTTACAAACTTTAATAAGTTATAAAAAATAAATTTAATATTTCTTTCCAGACTCGTAAATAAGTCAGTAGATGTCTCATATAAATAAAAATCGGGTAGGTATATCCGAGACTCTTTTCCGATTGCAATTGAGTTCTGGATGAAACTTTGCAATCATCATAAGGATAGCAGCCAATAATATGGGATTTATAAAAATGGAGGATAATATTAACAAATCTTTAACATGAAGTATGATATCGGTGTAAATGGCGTAAATTCAACTGGTCTCATTAGCTAAGTTGGTTAAGCGGTTACCCCGGATAGGTAGAGGTCCTGGGTTCGAGTCCCAGATGCGACTGAAATCTTTTTAATATCTGTTGTTTTTTCGGTTTCGTGGTTCATTTGGGATGTGTTAATATTATTTTCTTCAATGATTAAAAAATATTTTTCGTATTAATTTTTGAGATGTTTCAAGTAATACACGTTCGTAGTTTTTCTTGCTACTATCAATCAGTCACTAAAGCATATTCATTGGAGTTCCTTAAAACTTGTTAAATCCAGCAATTCGATATCAAAGTTTTCTGAAAGGATACTAAGTTAATTCACTAGTTTTGGAACATGGAGAGTTTGTTATGAAAACTAGATACCGTTTATTATACTAGTCAAGGGAAAATATGGGATTGATAGTTGGTGGGAATAAACCATAGGACTTGATCTTTCAATATTATTATTATATAGTTATTACTATTTTCCTATTAATATTTACTTAATATTATATATGTATTATTATACGGTTATTACTATTTACTGATTATTATTTATTAATTAAGTAAATTTGATTATTATTTATTTAGTACTTTTTATTGGTTATTATTCACTTATTATTATTTACCTATTATTATTTACTCACTACTTATTGTTAACAAAAATATGGTGACCTATGATGGTGGTTAAATGGAACACAGATACTTTATGATGGTTATTTGGGTAGCAACGAAATTATTATTATTGTAATCTATTAATCTACGGCCCACCTTAAAGATTTACTGTAGATTTTAAAGTTAATAGCCTGAATAACTTGGTATTAGAATTGAAATTAAGACACTTTTGTACTTTCTTCCACTTATTTATTTTCACCAGGACCGGTTTCATCCCACTACGGACATTTTCAGACTGGTAGTTGACATTCTTATGCTACGGTATTTATATAAACTTAGGCAGGGTTACACAACATTGTATCTATATCATGAATGTTTCTATTTTGTTAATTTATATAATTGAAAAGGTTAGTATTTTATTTTGGTAATATTGGGATATTCCCTTCTTGTGGCTTAGGGCTAATGGACAAATATTGATGGTACTATGTTATTTATTATTATTATTAGGGTTCTCCGTGAATTTGGGTTATTACATTTTTAAATTACATACTTAAAATACACTACTGCTCTCTGAAGTAAAATTATTCTAAGTACATTATAATGGATATATTAATGGTGATTGAGCATTATGTTCGTACAAAAGTGTCTTAATTTCAATTCTAATACAATGGAATTCCACCACGAACTAACAGTCCAAAAACTAGACTCATGAATAACTTGGTGTTATTTTAAAAAAATATATAAATAAAAATTATAGTGTATCGTTTCACTAAAATTGTAAAGTCGCTAATCTCAACACAGGACTGTCCTAGAGAGATGAGCTAATGTTTTTGTTTTTTTTTTTTTTAATTTAAGAATAAATAGATTGATAGTGACATATGAGAGGGCAGCTCATTGGGAATAGCGTAGAATAGGGAATTATAGGGTATTATCACTTGAGTGTAGTGAGCAATATACTCGCAGTTAGATCAATAATATAACATCGTTCCCCATCATCGTCCGCAATGAAGTGCGGTGGGAGAGGTGAGAGCGGTGTGGCAATCCAAAAACGAACATCAATCCTTGTTCATACTTGTATCATGATTGTAAAAATGCTATTAGGTGACTGGCGGAACTAAATACTCAGGAGACATAATCACCAGTAATCTGATGGATGATGATGATATTGATAGGTTAAGATGAGCTCTCAGCATAAAATCGAACATGCTCTGCAGGAGATTTCGCCTTTGTAGTACCGCTGTGAAAAGGACTCTCTTCCTTGCCTTCTGCGCAACGTTGTACATGTGCGAACTCTGGGCAAACTATAAAAAGAGCAATGTGGAAAGACTTCGTGTACAGTACAATAACGCCTTCTGCATAATGTTTGGCCTCCCCCGATACTGGAGCGCTTCCAGTATGTTAACGGAGGGGCGAGTTTCCGGTTTTGTAGCCCTTATAAGATCCAGGGTGGCTGGAATGAGGAAAAGAATAAACAGCTCCGGGAATATCCTCATCATGGAAGCCCGCCTCAGTCCAGCCTCCAGCATCGACGCATACTAGGGAAAGATATTGGCCCCCACAATTTGAATTCCGCAGCACCTTAAGGCTTTATTTTCATAGAAATATTTAATTAAAAAAAAAAAAATTATGTGTCATGTTTTATGCACCTACTACATTATTGTTACTTTATTTTTTTAAACTTGTGTGCATATTTTGTATATTTTTAAAACTATTGAATATATTTTGTATGGAATGTGTGAGACTGCAACTTCTCCAAATACCGGAATAAACATTTATTTTTATTATTATTACCCAAGAAAATATCCTTTTGAATACGAGGCAAAACTTTAAAAGAAGCTACAAACTTTAACTAAATGTAAAGTGCCCTTGAGGTAATTTTAATCACTAAATGGCGGTACAGAAAAATTAACCATTTATTATGATTTTTTGTTAACTCCACTCGTTTTCTTAAATCAAAAGTGGCGGCACCATGAGCATTTTGCCACCAGATAAATATTAGTTTCCTTTCTCCTACCTCTTCGCGGGTTTTCTTACCGGCTGTCATTCCGATCTGTGCCAAAACAAACGCTGGAGAGGGTTGTTGCGTTATGCAGGTAACACGCGACGCGAAATTGCTCATTGCGTGCCCATTCAGGTATGTATCACGTGTGTAATTTTTTGACGGATTTTTCAATTTAAAAAAAATTGTTGACCGTATTTTCCTAATTGTAACAATTCGGCGTATTAGGTACCCAGAAATAAACAAAATTAATTGTTCAACAATAAAATAAAAAAAATTATTCGAGATGTCAGGATATAATTTTCTTAATTCAAAGATTTATTAAATATTCTTTTTTGTCCACAGATGGCGGCACCGCCAAAAGTAGCGGCAGTGTTGGAAACTAAAAAAAAAACTGTCATTGTGTAAAAAGGGTAAAACCTAGTGGAGGAGTAACATTGTTATATAATTACTAGCTGTGTACATAGTCTTAATATTTCCCAGCTTTTAGTGCAAGCGGTATAGGGATGCGTGGCTTTGTGTTGCACATTCCACAAAAAAAAATCGGAATGAGGAATATTGCCACAAATCAGTTTTTTTTTTTCATTTAGGCTGTCCAACAGCATCTATGCATTACATAATAACAATTATAGGAATTACACATTTTTTTAAAATGGTTATGGCGATGATTCCATTAATTGGTTGCAACCAGTGGTGGCTCGTGACTTTTGAGTGAGCCAGAGTCCTAAGATAGGGCAGTGCCCTACCTACCATCTAAATCTCCATACTAAAAATTGAAATTTTGAAAAAAAATCATTTTCAGTTTCAGCAACATCAATAACGTCGTATTTTTCAATCTTAACACTCTAGCTAACTCAAAAGTCACGAGCCGCCACTGGTTGCAACTAAACGTATAAATTCGCCAAGTAGAAATAATTTATCAATGTAGAACGATTATGACATAAAAAAAGTTTTTATGATTCGTTTTTCTTAGGGTAGGCATAGCTTTTCAGCCTTTGTGGACTGTACGACACTGGTATGTAGGTATTATTACTTCGTATATATATATTTTTTAACCTACTTAATGTGTAGGCATATATTATATTTGTAGAATAATTTTCTCGGTTTACCCGCGTAATGTAGTCCTTAGAAGGACTTTTTAACTCCTGACGTTTTGGACAAATCACATTGTCCATCTTCAGAGGCCTTATGTCTTGAGTTTTGTTTTGAACTGATCGCTTGAGCGTGTCTGTTCAATCCAAAAGTCAAAACCTAAGTGATCAAGCGATCAGTTCAAAACAAAACTCAAGACATAAGGCCTCTGAAGATGGACAATGTGATTTGTCCGAAACGTGAGGAGTTAAAAAGTCCTTCTAAGGACTACATTACGCCGGTAAACCGAGAAAATTATTCTACATCTTACACCCGTGAAAATCTCAACCATAACATATATTATATTATATATACAGGTATACATGTTTATTATTTTTTAAAGGATTTGCCTACTGTAACCAAAACAAAAAGGAAAAATGTATTTCTCTTCAAATTCTTCACCTAATTTAAATTTATATAGCAAAACTAAAACATTAAAACAAAACTAATCAATACACATCAATATTTGTACATCATTTAACACTTCCACGTGAACACCTCAGCACAGGTTCTCCTAGTGAGGTGGTCACGACACATATAACACTCCATTCACAGTATCACCTCTTCAAAACCACATTACACTCCACATTATAAAAAATCTTACAAAGCACCTCTATTATATTTAAAAAAAATGTAAAATTTAAAATATATATATGGTATATAAAACATTTTCAAAAATTTAAATATATTTTTAAATTTATTAATGCGGAGATTATTTTTTCTAAAAAAACAGCGCTTCCTTAGCGATGAAATATTATTATTAGTATTTTTCGATTCATACACTACGAGGTTCCTTAAAAAAGTAGCGAATTTGTTTTGCGAAGACTTTTTCTCTGAAAGCAATATATATATTTTTTTTTTAATAAACGTTTTCTACTTTTTTTATGTTTTATGTATTAAATGCCCAACCTTTTTCACAAAATATTGTTAGTTTTATGTAAAAAAAAAAAACTATTTTTGTTTGGCCGACAATGTGCTCCGCCATGTCTGTTGCTCCCATTCGCATTTTATAAAATTTCGCTCCCGCTCCAGAGATAACAATACTCACCAGATGAGTGAGTGAGTGAGTTCAATTCCTCGGTTGGTCCTCCATTATGCAACAAGCAACATCTTCCGCTTACTGTGATGGTAGTAGAAGATTTTCAAATATTGGCAGATTATTCGTAACCAGGGAAAAAAAAACCTAAATGTCTTTATCTGTTATTTTAAATCGCATATTTAGGTATGGTTTAAAACAATTTATAAAAAAACGCCACTTGAAGAGGGCCCCGATTTGAAATATTGACACATCAGATTACTTAACTATAATAAGGAACTCTATTGAAAAATTTAATGGCTTTAAAAATATGCATTCATGTAGATTAAGCAAACGCCGATTTTGAATATATAGCTTTTATTGTATATAATTATACGTATAATTTATAAATCGTTATTTAAAAGTGAATAAAAAATCATCTGATCAAAACACCTTGTTATGTTGGTACCATTTCATTTGGATCATCTGACGTCACGTGCGCATTCTTTTTTTGGATTACTATAGACATTTTATTTTTCACTATTGTTCATGAAAAAAAAAAACTATCATTAGTAACAGAAATTAGAGAATTCATGAGCAAACCAATTATCAATACGTATATTACGATAATATTAATACTCAATAATATTATTATTCTTTGAGTTAAAGTTTCTAAAAAGGTTGAAAATTATTTTAACTATGAAAAGTAACTTTAGAAAAAAAAAACGAAATAAACTATTATTTAAGTTTGAACGTCATTATTGATTAAAAAAAAACATAATACATACTCAAATTCCTTATTGTCATTCTATCCACGATGCTCCGCAATAGCGCCGCGATCGGGATCGAGTGACGTCAGTTCCGTTTTGATATATTTTTCTACCATATTTTTAAATCGTTTATTAAATGTACACGAATAATAAATATACCCATAAAACTTCTACATTCAAAATTGACATCTGTTTGGGCATATTTTTAAGAAGTCATCATGTGTTGTTCACTTGGGTTCCCTGATAGTATTATAACGCAAAGAGTCGTGGTTTGATGGCCCCTGTTTTAGAATATTAAAGTAAAGTGCACTTGGGGTGAAATATCACTAAACTGCGCTATCCATAAAAGCGTATTGTGCTTTTTATTATACCCGGAGTTGTACGAAAACTGTTCTGTTCGTTTTGTGAGGAGAAAAATGAACTTTTAAAAAGCAACTTTCATCTTCTGCGTAGGTTCTTAGGTACCTATCTGAAAAGATTTATATATTTTTTATCTTTATTTAGATATTCCTTTGGAAGAAACTCTTGGTTTTATTTTCCATTTTCCAGCCACGTTTGTTACAATGAAACCCGTTGGGAAATTGCGAAAAGTGGATGGTATTAAATTTTTTAAATCGAATTTAACTCTCTTCAAACTTAATGTTTTGACTTATTCCATGAAAAACTCGGTTTAAAATAAAATAAAATTGTGTTATTTATTAAGTTAAAAGAAGTATATAATTCTTTCACTTTCTTAACTTTACTACATACGTATTATATTGATTAACTAC
Organism: Halesus radiatus; assembly: GCA_022606495.2. Lineage (NCBI taxonomy): Eukaryota > Metazoa > Arthropoda > Insecta > Trichoptera > Limnephilidae > Halesus > Halesus radiatus. The sequence continues at coordinate 10,244 of JAHDVE020003564.1, forward strand.
ATACATACATATTATTCTTAACACATTTTAATACTTATATTATATATCATATTACTTAATATTACATTATATTATTTATATACCTTACATATTATTCTTATGTTACATAATATTCTTATCTTAAGAGGAACGGCTGCGCTGCCTGTTTCATACATAACTTAATTTTGGATTTGAGGCCAAAATACCCATCCAAACTGAATGATTTATTTTTTAGTTAAATGTTTGGTAAATATCTAGTAAGTATGAAAAGTATTTTATTTATATTTGTTTACAATTATGAAGTATAGGCCATGAAAAAAAAATTTCACACTTTTAGAGGCAACTTAGAAAATTATTTGCGGATTACTATATCGTATTAACTATGTAAATTACTTTATTGGCCTATACGAGTCCACTCGTCCTGTATTCAGAAAAATATAGCATTCTTTCATTAAACCCTTCAAATACAATAGATTGCACCCTCAATTAAAAACAACCGCACAAGAAATTTATTAACTAACTAACTCACCATCACGCCGTTTCCCCGCACGGGTAGGTAGGAAGGACGGATCGCCAAACAACTAGGTATTGGTTGCTTCATTCGCATTCATACATCACCTCTTATATATACTGTCTTCACACGGCCCGCATCATCTCATACATTCCCTTCTATTATTACGACTTCTGACATGGTACATGGCACATACTCAAGTATTTTAATCCCTAGATCGTTCCATGTCTTCCTTGGTCTTCCCCGACTTCCTCTTCCATTCATATTCACGTCATATATTCTTCTTACACTCCTTTCTTACATGCCCAAACTATTTAAGCGTCCCTTTCTTAATCGTACTCATCACGCTTACATCAGCTTTGCATTATTGATGAATCTCAATATTTTTAACACGATCATACATGGTTTTACCACACATTCGCTTCAGAAATCTTATTTCTACGGCATTCAGTTCACTTTCATCCTTTCTCTGCCAATTCCATGCCTCACTGCCATACGTCAGGGTTGGCATCAGCACTCCATTGTGGACTGCTATCTTCGCTTCTTTGGACAACTTTTTATTAGCGCCAATCGCGTTCAGTCCTCCGTTAATGGAGTTTCCTGCATTCACCCTTCTTTCAATATCAGTCTTTCCATCTCTCGTAAACATACTTCCCAAATATACAAACTCATCGATCTGCTCCAAGTAT